>VDFB02237705.1:0-15126 GCA_007258455.2 Sequoia sempervirens | reverse complement strand
AAATTGTTTCTTCGGAGCAGCAAGCTCCATACTCCTTGCCTTCCGCATCACCTCCTGAAGTGTAGTAGGATCAAACGCCTTGACCCAACCTCTCATGGGTTCGGTCAAACCCTCAACGAAGAGTATGATAAGTCTCCGCTCCGAAATCCCTGTCACCATGACTGCAACTCTCTGAAACTCACCAATGTATGCATCCCGACTACCTGTCTGTCTGAGGTGAGCCAACTCTCTGAAATACAATTCCGGATCTTTCTTGTCAAATCTCTCTATCAGTCTGCTCGTGAACTCTTGATAGGTATTAACCGCATGATGGCCTAACGTATACATGCCGTGGTGCCACCAATCATGTGCAACTTCGTCCAGATGTAAAGTGGCAAATTTAATTGCCTCATCCTCCTGCATAGGCCTAAGTGACAAGTAGTTGTCCAATTTCTGGACCCAAGACCTCGCTGATGTCTTTTTAGACCCATCAAAATATGGCAATGTAATCTTGCTCACTGCATACTGCAAATCCCTATTCACCTGTGGCTGCGGCTGATGATGCTGAGGGGGTCTACGGTCGAATCTACCTCCTCCTATGGGTTTATAAACATCTATAAACTCGTGAAATGTAAGTGCCTGCCGGATCTCAGGCGCTAGTGACATGTACTCACCATGAAATCTCGTCAAGTCTGCCACTGACATGCCATTCTGTGGCTGAAACTCCTGATGTTGTACCTGATGCTCTGCCCCTGGAGTCTGAGGTTTAGTCTCTCTAGGTAAGAAAGTAGGCTGGCCTGGCCTACGCTCCTGGTAGATCGGTGACGGCTGTCTAGGTACGGATGCCAATGGCTGATCCACTGGTGCAGTCCCGCTCGTCTGTCCAATCTGAATGTAGTGTGGCTGTGTGGGCTTACACTGTCTAATGGTACCCATCAGCTGAGACATCATATCCATCATATTGTCGTGTCTCCGTCTAAACTCCTCATCGGTGATATCACCCTCTGCATGTGCCTTTCCTGGATCTCTACGTGCCTCTGTAGGAATCTCACGATCTGCCATTAGGGTTGCAACGCTGTTTTCACTACTGTTAGAACTGGATCTGTGAATACCAAGCACCCCTGACACTGTCTGACCCTCTGGTATAGGTGGACCTGTCCAATCCTCGTCTTTGCCTGTTCCTACACCTCTCATATACTGAATAGGATCTCGGCTCATGAAAAGGCAAGCAAAAAGCACTCTGAATACTGAAAAAACACTGAAAAAGCACTGAAAAAGCACAGGATGGCAGGAAAACTGTGCTCTGATACCACTGTCAAAACCCTGGTGGTTCTCAAATTGAAACCCTGATGGATTTTTTGTTTGTTTTGCAAGTTTTTCGTTTTTTTGTATTTTTGAGGGTTTTTGGACAAAATAATAAATGCTGCGATTTTCTAAGAAATTGCAAATAAAATCTAAATAAATTCAATATTGCAATTTTATGCTCAGATATGATAGGCGCCTCAATGTATTTAATTTCCAGAGCAATTACAATGATAAAGATGAAGCGATAAATGAAATACAACAAATTTATTGATGAAAAACCTGATTTCTCATGATGGCGGCTGTAATAAATGCTAAGGGTACGGCCAGAAATAAATGAATCCTCCAGACTCTGAATACAATGCCAGATCTCCAGTAAATGCCTAAGACAAAGCCAACGCCTCAAGCTGAGAACCAGAATCTGAGAACAGGGGAATAGTCTCTGAAGAAATAAGTACGGCCTGCAAGTACAGTAGTACGGCCAGTCTGCAGCAGCAATAACAATGGTACGGACTTCCAAGAAAGATGCCCAATCTCTGAATGAAGCCTTGTGATGAAGTCGCCTTAACAATCTGATGATTTCCTCTGTAAAACTCTGAATGAATATCTCAATAATCTCAAACTGTGATCTCTGGATGAAATCACCAAGTGCCAGCTTCAACTGATATTTCACAGCCTCAGTCTGCCTGATTCCTGAAGAGTTTTCGTTCTCCAGAAACGATCGTCTGCCAGAAACCCTAGGGTTTGCAAACTCCAAAGCTCAGATGCAAGAAGACAAAATTGAATAATAACCAGATAGTTCGATTTTGCCTATGAAAGGTATATATTGCCTCTTTGAAAAAGTCGACCCAAATCACCTTTAAAATAATCATTTAAATTAATGATTTAATTTGCACTTTTGACTTAGGAAAAACAATTAATCATTGGCGTCCCCTTTTTAATGAATATAAATACTCATTAAGTCACCTTTTAATAATATATTATAAAGTACAATTAAATACTTTATAATCAAGCCAAATAATTAAATATTTAAATATTTCAATAAAGTGACTTTAATATAAAGTCAAATTATTAAATATTTAATAACTCCTTAATTACTCCTTATTCCTCCGTCAAATCAATCAACTGCTGAACTGGGTCGAATCTGAGTTGAATAATTGCACCAGGTGCCCTGCCCGAAATAGCAGCTTCCGCCTGACCTAACTTTCTAAAAATAGAAAGTTCCTGAAAATGCACTCCGGAAGATTCTGCGAAGGCCCAACCTGACACAACTGCAAACTGGAGCTACCAAACACTGGATAACTGCCTCCGATGATCCTCTGCACACCCTGTCAGCCTACGAGGATCGAAATTATAGGCTAACTCCTCGACAAGCAATGTCAGCTAAAACGGGGACATGACACTTTCTCATATAAGGCTAATATAAATGTCTCTGTAAATGCTGCAAATTTTTTGATGCAACAAAATGATCACCATATGATGAAGAGTGGGCCACTTCAATGAGTGTGAACTTTGGTGGATCAACTGGAACAAAAAGCTGATTAAATTTGTATAAGAAACCATATCTTAATTTATATTCTCGAGTTATCACTGTAAATTATTTAAGGAAGTGAGAATTGGCTGAAGCTATGGATCTAAAGAATAAAGTGAGTTCCAATCTTCATATGCTATTGTGTATTGAGAATATGCAGAACCATGAAATTCTACTCAACATATCAGCAAATCTATTAGCAGTCCCGTTGTTATCCTTAGTTATCCTTAGTCACAAGATGAAATTACTGAATGTAAGAAATGTGTTTCAGATTGCTTTGTTCTTGAATCTTGGATTGTGAATTTAGAAACATTAGGGGATGGTGATTAGTATGAAAGGTTGTTTCTACGCCAAGGTTGCAGTATCCAGATTTCTTTGTCATATCTGCTGTACTTCTACTTGGTTTCAGAAAGTGCTTCTGAATGATATGCAACTGGGTGGCGCCTGTTCTTCATAGCAGGCATTTGATTCTACCTCAGAGGGCTGCTGCAAATCATGTAGAGTGTTGTACCCCAAAATTAAAATTTTTGTTACACTTAGACATTTTGAAGAAATGAGTAAAAGTCTTGTCAAATCAGTCAAAAAGGTCAAAATTTGGGTGTGCATGTCTTGCATGAGGGGTTAAAACGCAAAAGTTTCAATTTCTGACGATCTGGGTCTGCTAAGAGCAGCTTAACCTACAAACCCCAGATCTCAGTTTTTCATCCCTAAATTTTAGGAAAACTGCTATTTTGTGTCTTCAAAATTAGTAACGTTTTGTGGGTTTTTCGGCTTCTTTCAATGGATATCGCAAAATTTTCAAAAATAGAAAATTTCTAAAAATAGAAAGTTGGTCCGACAGGGTCCAAACTGATTTTGATTGGCTCAAAATACTTCCATATCAGGCTGGTGCAGTCAGAATCTCAAAATAGTCAATTTTTCCGTACTGGGTCTATTCTGCTTTTTCAGAAGCATATCTGGAGCTCCGAGGTCATCAATGGAGGTCATCCGACTGCCAGGCGTCAATTTCAGCATTTAAGCTTTCGACAGAAGATGAAATGATGAACATGCACGAAGAATGAGAAAGAAAATTGGAAATTCATGAAAATTTTCTAACACTGCTGAGTTTGGGCGCCCCTGTTGAAGAAAGGCGCCCATCTTTTTAGGGCATCAAATGTCAGAATTAGGGTTTGCACCTCCAGTTAATGTTGTTCAGTTCTCTGTCAGTATCGCAATGAATTCAGCGGTGTAGTTATCAGATTACTCAGTCATCCAGAATTCAGCGACGAACAGGGGAGATCTGCACTGAAGTCAAAACGAGGAAAAGTTGAAAATATCAAAATTTGACTAAGTGTTCAGATTTTGGGCGCCCCTGGTGAAGAAGGGCGCCCAGCATTTTGAAGGGCCTAATTCAGCTGTTAGGGTTCAAGAATATGTTTGATCTTTTCAGTATCCTGCCAGCTTCGCGATGCCTGTCTTTGTCAACACGTCCGACTATTTAACATTCTGCAGATTCAGATCGAAGACGAAGGTACAGAATGAAGGTTTCAGACTCGAAGATGAAAATCAGTAAAAATGGCTAAGTCTGGAGGAAGTGGGCGCCCCTGGTGAAGAAGGGCGCCCAAGTTTTCAAGGAGCTAAACAAAAGAATTTGCGGACAAGTATCTAACGTGATCTCTTCACAATTGACCCAGCTTTCCAACAAGATACTTTGCATGTCAATCGGATGTCGCAGTCGCCGGATACAAGAAGTCGACGAAATCATCTGTAGAAGAGGAGTTAGTGAAGAAATTGAAGATCAGAAAAATGGCTAACACTGTGAAAGTTCGGAGCCCCTTGAAGGAAAAGGCTCCCATGAATTCAGAGGTCAAGATCAAGTTTTTAGCCAAAGGCTCCTCCAGAACATCCTTCTCAGAATCAGTCTGGCTCCGCGATGAATCTTTCAACTCACCTGTCGGATCAATTTGGAAGCCAGAGATCAAGGTCAAACCAGGGGTTAAAATTGAAGAAAAGTTGAAAACTTAAGGAAAATGGTTAAGTCTGGTAAACTTGGGCGCCCCTGGTGAAGAAGGGCGCCCAAACTTTTGAAGGGTTAAAATTCACTTTTTGACAAAATCTCTCCCAGAAGACCCCTCATTCTTTGTCAGCTTCGCGACGAGCCCAGCCATCAGTCAATCTGACGCCTAGAACTCCAGATCTGACGAGATCATTTGAAAAAGAGCAAAGGTGAAGAAAATAAAAAAATTCTAAGTCTGGTGAGGTTAGGCGCCCCTGGAGAGAAAGGGCGCCCAAGGTTTTGAGCACTGAGATGATAGAATTCGTCAACAAAGCATCTAAGATCACTTCATCAATTTCAGACGAGCTATCTAGTGAACCTGTCAACCAGTCAATCAGATCAACGTAGCTCCCGGAATCCAGATTTCATCAGAAGATCAAAGTAGCATGTCAAAATGAAGGAAAGTTGAAAATGCCAAAATTTTGGCTAACACTGGGTAAAGTGGGCGCCCCTGGTGAAGAAGGGCGCCCAACTTTTCATGCCTTAGAGAAAATTTCAAGATTTTCGAAATTTTCAAGATTACAAGAGAAGAAAGAGGCGTCCAAGTTCAAATTTAGGGTTTTGGATATAAAAGCAAAAGAAAGCAAAGCAAAAACAAAACCCTAAGCCTATTTAACATCTTTCTTTTATGTTATTTTCATTATTTTTGCAGGTAACCTTCAAGGGAGAAAGTTGGAGCAGCAAGTTTGAAGAAATTTTTCAAGATTCAAGAACGTAGCTTGCTGCTTTTTCATCATATTTTTCAGACCAGCAACATAAACCCTTGCTTTTTCAAGCTTTTTCATCCAGAAGATCAAACTTTTCAAGAAGAAGACCAAGGCATTCCATTTTTCGATCATCTGGGTCTTTTCTCTTCAATCTTCTGAAGAATTTTTCAAGAACTTCATCAAGTTGCAGCAAGTGCTTTTATCTTGCATGTCAGTGAAAACCTCAGTGCATTCAAAATTCAACCATCTGGGTCCTTTCCAATCAGTCTTCTGAAGAAAACCCATATCGCAGTTTTTTTTCAAAAACCTAGGGTTGGCTGCTTTTTCAATCAAACGTCAGAGTTTTGCAAATCCAATCAACTGGGTCCATTTCTAACGATATTCTGAACAAAACCCAGATGCCAGCTTTTTTCTGAAAAATTGAAGAAATTAGGTTTGCTGCTTTTTCGGGCCAAAATTCAAGATTTTCAGTGTAACGGACGATCCGGGTTGTCTTGTATCTATTCAACAAAACCCATATCTCAGAAAAATTTCTCAAAAAATTCGTCCGTTGAAGCACAAAAATCAGCATTCTAAAAATAGAAATTGCACAAGACTTGTCTGAACCAAGGCGAGTTTACAGTCATTCTTCAAGTTTTCTGAAATGGAGTACACTCCTAATGTTTTCAAGTCCGAATCAGCACTTTTTCATAATTACATCAAAATAGCTGAAACAGACTTGCATCATGTCAAGCCGGTGTTCGACCTACCATGCCTTGGAGAGAGTAGGCAACACTTCAATCAAGAACCTGGGACATTCTGGACTCCTCGCAGCAGCGTCTATTCCTATATGAGTTCAGAGCCTTGAGTTCGTAATCGCTTGCATTAAGCATTACAACCCGGCTACTAGGGAGATCCAGTCAGCGGATGGCAGGTTGATTTGCAGTCTAAAGCCTGATATGGTTGAAAAGTGTTTTTCCATTCCCCCGTGGCCTGAAAGTGTAACTCTTTCGAGGGATGAGTGTGAAAAGATGTGGAATATGCATAAGGACAAATACAGCAAGAAGATTGCCCAGAGATGGATGAAAGAAAAACATAAGACATTGCCCAAGAATGTCGGACGAGGGGAGTTCAAGGACGAGGATGCCATCATCATCACTTTGCTCAACAGGGTCACTGGTTCCGAGGATGCCACCAAGTTCCAACCGTGGATGTTTTATGCCATACCTCACATTATGAAGAAAACCGAGTTTTATGACTGGCCTACTTTGATTAGTGACTGCCTACATCAACAAATAACAGAATATTTCCAGTTTCATGTATTTCACATGGTGTCATATCTAGTCTACCCGGTGGCCTATCAAGGTCAATTCAGAGGATTGAACACCGAGGGATCTTTGAGCGTTCAACACATATATAATTATCATCCTCAGCTGGAGTTCACAAAGTCGTTGCACCACTACAAAAGGGTGAACGAGGCATTCTTGATGTACACGGTGCGTGACTTAGACAATGAATTGCACGTCCGCATATCTTCAGTTGCTAGGGCAGCAATGGCGGAATGGGCAGATTGGTTTATACAGTTTCCTACCTTTACCTATCTCAGGGTTTATGGTTATTCAGGTGCCCCGCTAATGTTGCCAAGGTATCCGTCAGACGAGGTCATCTTCATGGAATTCTTGAGGCAAGCTCATGGTGTCCATACAGTTTTAAGAAATAGAAAGAAACCCTCTCTTCACTTTCCATTAGGGTTGGGTATTTATACATGCAGGACTGCTACAGATGCCAAGACAATTGGAGAAGAATTAGATAAATTCGGTCTCAAATCCTACAGTGAGAGGCGGTCATTTGATCCTCATGGTGTCTATGCTGGCCGGTTGGAGAAGAACTACAATCACATACCCGCACTTGAAGATTTTTGGGCTAACTGTGCAGATGAGTTTGAAGTGCGAAGGCGTAACTACAACAGGTTAACTCTCCATCAGATGAAAGATTGCTTAAATGAAGATATAGAAGGGCTCTCTGATGATGATGAAGATGTTCTTCTACCAATGTACACTCAGAAAAGAATCGAGGATCAGCCTCTTCCACAAGTTAATTGGGCAAACAAGGAATCTCTTTCAGTTGAAGACAGAACAAGACAAGTCATTGAGTATAGTAAGGTTTTCTTAGTGCTTAAAAGGAAGAACTCTATTCCAAGAGTGAGCCGCCAAGGATAATTCTCTTCTTCTACAAAGATAGCGTCAAAGGAAATGGTAAAGCTCGGCCTAAGATGGCGCTTCAAAGGGCAAAGAGATCGAAATAAAAATGTAAAGAAGGCTGGATTTCTTGCATAGTCATACACAGAACGCCTACGTTGATCTTGGTTCCTCTGTAGATGTATCTACACTTTAATGAAGCGTTGCAGGAGCCACTCTTCGACATCGCGGTTCCTCAGACGACGGCTCATCACCAATTCACATTGATCTTGATATCGAAGATGATGAAGAGATTGCAGCAGTACCTCCTGAGGAAGTTAGTAGAGATACTACGGTGTCTTGGCTTGAGAACTCCTTAGGAAGGGTTAGGAGAAGGCCTTCATATCAATTGAGTGTTGATGATCTCGATAACATTTATCAGGAACCTCCTAAGAAGAAGGCAAAGAAGCAAGTTCACTTTGATAGGAATCCTGATAACGAGATTGTCGTAGAGACTGCTGTGCCTCCAGAAGATAAGAATAGGGATGAGGTGAACATGGATGATTTTGTAATGGTCAAGGCTAATCTTGGTAGAAATACCAGACATGCAGATTTGAGTCTCTTCAAAGTTGTATCCGAAAACCTTCATGAAAGAGTGCTTAAAGATGGAGAAGACAAGGCAGCCCTCAAGGCTGAAAATCAGCAACTTAGGCTTTTCATCTCTAACCTTGTTCGTGGTTCTTCACAAGCAACCCAGTTGCTGCCCCAGGTCTTAGAGACACCAGCTGATCACCATCAGTTAAGACAGCTGGTCATATGTGGGAAAGAGACTCAGGAATGGATTGAGAGCTTCATTGTCAGAGGAAAGGAGATCTTGGCTCAGATGTTCCAGTTGAGAGAGAATGCTCATAAACTTCGTCAAAGCATCCAAGGATTTGAACAAACATGGGCTGAAGTAAAACCTAGGCATGAGATTATCATTGCTGATTTAGACACAGCCTACGGTTCAGCAGTTTCAAAGGAGCACAAAAGACAGATCCTTGCATGGAGAGAACGCCATGTTTTCAAAGTTAAAACCTATGAGAGGATATCTGAAGAATTCATCACCTACAGGCAAAGGTTGGTTGAAATTTTCTTTCACAACTAATTCATCAAGTAGATCCTCTCAAGTATTCCTTGAAGATGGTTCTTACTACGCTTGAGGAGGTGCAATCGCCTGAACGCTATTCATAGTTGCGTTCTCAGCCATGGAAGGATAGGTTATACTGCTGATGTCAAAGAAAGTTCGATAAAGCGGCCAATGAGGTCGAAGATTTCCTAAGATCTATTGCAGATGCTGAAGATATTCTTGAAAAGGGGTGTTTTGCTGTTGATGGCATAGATGCACCGAACCGGGACACAATCTCTAACTTCCTAGTGGATGTGATCGAGCTTTTAAAGCAGCCTTCTTCTAGAAGCTTTTCCGCTTTTCTATTCTCATCAACTTATCCATTCTTTGAGGATAGAAAGAAGATAAGATGTAATAGGTTACGCTTCCCCGCTTCTGCTTTTAGGGTTTTAGTTTCTTTATCTTGCTCTAGATTTAGTAATAAAGCTTGCTTGCTGAGCAAGCCCTAGATTGTGAAAGCAAGGAGATTTTAGGGTTCCCTACTCCTCTGCTTCTCTATAAATAAGAGCCTTTGCTCATTTATTTTCTTTAACGGTTATTGTGATAACAAAACGTTGAGCCTATTTTGCCTTCTATTTGTTATTCAAGTGTCGTTCAATTGTGTTGTGATAAGCAAATTGTTGAGCCTCTTTAGCCAACAAGGAGTTAGTGTGATTGCTGTTTCTATTGTGTAAGAGCAAGCTTGCAAGCCTCTTTAGCTGCAATTTCTTGTTCTAGGCATGTTAGAAGTGAGCTTTGTTCTAGAAGTTTGAGTAATAAAATCATGAGCCTCCTTTGCCTTGGTCCAAAATCTCAGATTTCCGTTATTTGTGTTATGCTTTTATGATCTCGATTTCAGCTTATATTGAAGTGTGTAGATGTTTGTTGGAAAAGAGTCTATTGAAGCACTTTGTCAGAGAATCATCCTTGTCCATTTCTAATTTCTCTTGCTCTGCGTATTACTTGAGAAGTTAGAAACGTCTCTAGCTTAAGTTAGTCGTAGTTGAAATTCTTAACTCAGAAAATCTCAGCTGCGGCGTTTGTGTTTTATAAACCTTGTGCTCTAAGCTGATCAAAAAGATAGGCAACTTAGTTTTAGTTTACTTTCTTGAATACCATCAGCAAGAGGGAGCTTCCCCTCCTAATTTGAAGAGCAGTTTATCTGTGCATAGCTGTCCATTTCAAATACGCATTCCAGAGGTGCGAATTTAAACGCCAACATAGAGTAAGCACTGTAGCCGAGCAAAGGGCACCCTTGCACTACTGAAATTATTTTGTAGTTGCCACATTCCACAAGAAATACTTTAGATGGGAGAGTTAATGAAATGGGTTGGCAATATAAGAGAAATACTAAATGAATTTCTGGTAGAAATTCATACCACCAAGAAGTTGTTTTAGATTTATTTGATGCAGTAGGAAAATTCTTGAGGACGTTGATTTTTATCCTTGCTGGAATTCAGATATGCAGAAGCAAATTACAAATACAAAATCAGAAACATAAATCACATTCATAGATCAATCGTAAGACAAATATGGAACTGTAACAGATTTTTGTTGAATGTTCTATATATGTCATTCACTCAAAGGAGTCAAATAACTGTTTATCTTGCTATTTAATTCTGTATACGTATGTTCATAATTGCAATGCAGCTGCAAAAGTAGGATGAAACGATTACTTTTTTCCATGTGTGGCCCCTTGTCTTATGTTGCATATCAAGGAGCATCATGAAGAAGTAATGGTCAGTTTTGCTCCTCAAGTCACAGAGGGTGAGTGAGGAGTGAAGTGAAAGCAGGAAGGCAGAACTGCGCTACTGGGAAGAGGCACACAGTTGATTTCCCAGGCCATGATTAAGTAGAGGTTGGTCTTATGTTGACACTAGCCATGGAATTTGAGCTGCCACTTGGGTCAATTCTGATTATGTTATATGTAGCCAACAGAAATAGGTTAGTTTCTCAAGAGAACGAGATTGAATTCTCAAGAAAAAAAGATTGTATGCCAGACTAAATACAAATCCACTTTGCAGGAAAGTGCACACCAACAATATGTAACCTAAAGAAACTAGATTTTATTCTCAGAAAACAAGCATAGCTGTTTTCTTAAGTCCTCTTGAGCGGTCATTTTCCACTAGTACCTTCTAATCCCATCTAAATGTGACATTAGCATGCTTATTGTGTGAAGCACATTTCATCTGACCAATGAAATTCAAAGACTGCCCTCTTTATTCTTTTAAATTATTCACGACACTCAAGTCAAAATGTGAAAATGCTAAACACAAGCTTGGCAGATACCTTCCTCCAAATACAAGAATCCAAATGTTTTAAAAACAAGCCTTTCTACACTTTTAACAGGGCACAAATAGAAGACCTCTTGAATGTTAGAAAAATAACAGTTTTAGGATATGCATATGTTCTGTGATCTTTATTGGGCCATTCCTCTAATGTAGGATTAAGTGTATCTACCATTAGCACAAATTTGCATTGAATGTGATGGACTGAGATCAAATGATTCAATTCTAACAACTCTGCACATGAGAGGAAATAGTAGCTTCACCTCGCATAAACATCTAATCAGAGTTGACCTGGTTAGTAACTGTTAGATATTTTCTGTAAGGACAAGCTCCTCTGCTGCAAACTCATCTATGTAACCTATCTATTACCTTGGGAATTTGAGTTATGTTAACTGTTCACATTTTAGGACGTACTGCTTTTTATTAGGGACTCACCTAATCAATTCTAGTTTTGGACTTGTTTGTGAGTTTCTAAATATTGAGACAAGATGGATAAATCTAAACTATATACTTACAAGAGGTATTATTTTCTACAGGGAAGATGTGTTTACACTGGATGTTTTAGAGGTACCTCAAGGTTCTGGATCTGGATTTATTTGGGATAAGGAAGGGCATATTGTGACAAACTACCATGTTATTCGAGGCGCCTCAGATTTAAGGTGAGATATTGCACTTTATCGATTAGTTGAAGGAGAAGTGGTTGATAAATATCTTGTTCTTATATTATAATTCAAGTGCAGGATCACAAGTTTAGTTGAATTACCGTTACAAGCAATAAAGTGAAAAAGTCAGAAGACACCTTATATCTTCCCACATTTAGATTTTCTATGTTTATAACATATTTCTGTTTAATAAAAATCATAGAAGTTGATGTTCTGCTTTTGCTTTTATGTGTTCTATGTCATCTTTATATGCAAACTATTAATTACCAAGTCTCTTGGGTTTTGGAGGGAAGGTGATCCTCTTCCCTTTCCTTTTGTCCTTTAGATATTCCATTGAATTTTCAAACTTAAGGGTGCTACCTTTTTAATCTTACTAAATTTTTCTCTTTTTTTTTGTTGATGAATTGACATCCATTTTTATCAGCATGACCCCTCTTTTTGACTTTGACTCTTAGTACAACTTGACACCTTTCTTCATCAAGGCTTTGATTCAGAAGATGAAAATATAGCATATTAAATGGAAGTCCATGGAGGCTATTTTTAACTTGTTAATGGCAGAAATTTTGGTTATTACAGGTTTCCTGGCCTAGATAGAGGTAACTTCCTAGTGGATGTTGACCACTCTTAAAAAGTCAATCAAATATAACAAAACCTGCAGAAACATGATCAGGAATTATATTGTATGAGAGATTGAGGTTCAACAAACATGACTCAACCTTAACCATCTTGGGGCCAAACTTATCCTAAAGCTTTATATTGCTGACATCTCACAGAATATAATTCTTGACTGGCATAATTTCACTGGTAAAATTCTTGATTGATCTCTCATATAGCATAATTCTGACATGAAATGCATGATAACAATTTTTTTGAATATCTCACAAATAATGTACAGCGGCCAGCCTATTAAAAAAAGGTGGATGGAATGGCATCATGTGCCCAAGTCACACAATTCAGGCCAAACCTAGGGGAATGGAATCGTCAAAGTATCACGTGGCCCCCCAAAAGGAAACAGCTTCTAAACACCAATGTCAGTTGGCTCCAAAAAGGAAATAAAAAAGTCATTAAGTTTATAACATAATAAAAAGTATCAAGCAACAAAAGCAATAAAACAATAAAAAGTACCAGGCAACAAAAGCAAAACTACCGGTAGGGGCAACAAAAGCAAAACTACCGGTAGGGGGAGTTGTTGTGACGTTTTTCACACATCGCCCCATTGCAAATGGGGACCCCCTAATTTTGGCTTGGGTTTTCCTCTCTCTCTCTCTTGCTCTGTCTCTTTTCTGATGTCCGCCTTTCGAGGGGTTGCGCCCGTCAGTGAGTTTAAGTGTGAAACTGACCAAGTCTAAAATTAGGGTTTCATCGTTTCTGGTCAGTCCAAGGTCAAGTAAAGTGAATAAATTGAAAATTGAACTTAACGTTGTTATTATCATGTTTCTAACAGGCTCTCAGCAAGTTTTCATCTGATTCCGAGGTACTTACTATTTTTAGTAAGTGTGCAATTCAGAGCAGTTCATCAGCATTTTTGAGATTTCGACAAATACATCTGCGATTCGTAGCATATCAAGCCGCCAGAGGAAATTTGAGTTTAAAACGTGCAACTTCATTATTTTAAGGAACCAAGCCCGACACGCACTTCGTGGTTCGATGCGAGTTTTTCTTTCTTGTATTGTCCGATATTCCTTTTGCTTTCAAGATCTTCATGTGATGATATAACATGCAAAACGATCTACAACTTTCTAATGCAAATTCGATATTTTTAGGGTTTGCATGTCGTATTTCTTTTGCATGTCGAATGATTCCTCGATGTTTTCGTGGAGAGCTTCAAGAATGGTGTGACATGCAAACTTAAGATAATCACCTCAAGAAGGAACTCTGGCTATTTTAGCGTAAACCCGCTACCGGCTTCCCGCCAGCTCGTATTTACAAGTCGATCAGCAGCGTCACAAAAATGGCGTAAAACAGAGATCATTTGATATGCATGCAGAGCTTAATTAGTTTCTAGCTTCTCGAGCCTGCGCCAGGGGCGAAAAGTCAAAATTTTCAAAAACGGCGGTAAACCACCGCTGACGATTCTTCGCCATTCGGCCGGGTGAAATTGAAGTCAAACGAGCACTTACTATTTATAGTAAGTCACTGTTCGTGCTAAAAATAGTAAATCAGGTGCATGCGTCAGTGTCAGCCAACAGGTCACGTGGTGAGGAGCGCCTCATTAAAATTTCAAGTCGATCGGAGCAATGGAGCTATCAGAAATAAAAGGTTACTATTTATAGTAAACCACCTTCAGAAGCGTGCTAAAAATAGCAGGGTGATTAAAAATGGCAGTGTCGACAGGACAACAAGGCCATGAGGATGCAGTGCGCAAAATTCCAAGCCGTTCCGAGCTTCAGAGATGCAAATTCAGAGGACTTACTATAAATAGCAGGGCATGAGAAGCTGGCGAGGACGAGAAAAATAGCTAAGTCTGGAACTTCATCCTTCACTTCCTTGAAAATGCGCCCATCTCAGCTGGAGGTCATGAAATTTCTTTAAGTGTTGGGCTCGTCCTTCACACAGGCCAAAATGCGCCTAAACTGGGGAAAGTCAAAGAAGGTCAACGCCTTTTCATCCTTCTACCTAGCCTAAATGCGCCTTCAAGTATATGCCAAGCACAAAAAAATTCTAAGTATGAAGATCGTCCTTCTCAGGGGACAAAATGCGCCCAAGTTGCAAAAAGTCAAGGAAAGTCAAGAACTTCATCCACCTGCCTAGGCAAAATGCGCCTACCTTGAGAGTTTGCATGCTAAAAAAATTCTAAGTTAAAACTTCATCCTGCTCCCTAGCCTAAATGCGCCCACTCTAAGAGGTTGATGAGAAAAAAATTTCTAAGGCATGGAGATATCCTCCACCACCCTCCATTTGCGCCCATCCTTCTCATGTAGCAAATGCGCCCAACAAGAAGTCTAAGGCGTTAGAATCTCATCCACCTCACCATGCTATTTGCGCCCATGTTTAGAAGTCAACAAGTCAAGGCTAGCCGTTGGAAATGTGTCATCCTCTACACATGCTCAAATGCGCCAAAGACAAGGAAGGTCAAAGGGAAGGCGTTGAATTTGAAGAGTTATTCCTCCTCCATGCATGAAATGCGCCCAAATAAGGGCAAGTAAAGACAAAAACAAAAGGGGGAATATTCCAAGGGAGGTGGTGTTGCAGATTTTCATCCTCCTAGGCATGTAAAATGCGCCCAAAACCAAGAAAGTCAACCAGTCAACAAGTTTCGTCCTCCTCAAGGGGTGAAATGCGCCCAAACAAGCTCAAGTGAGGACAAAAGGTGGAATAC
>VDFB02237704.1:0-12508 GCA_007258455.2 Sequoia sempervirens | reverse complement strand
TAGTTAGCGACATGGTGGGTCTGGAAAAGGAAGCAATTCAATTCTTTTCAGATTTGTTAGCAGTCAAGACAGAAGTTGGGTCTTGGGATAAGGATTACTTGAACTACATCCCCAAGATTGTTGGGGACACTGACAACAAGATGCTATGTGCACCATTCACCATTGAAGAAGTCAAGGCTACGGTCTTTGGATTAAACCCAGACAAGGCACCGGGGCCCAATGGGTTTCCCATCAAATTCTACCAAAAGTGCTAGAGTTTTGTGGGTCAGGATGTGTGGAAATTCATAGAAGAATTCAGGAAAAAGCGGAAATTCGTTAAAGATATCAACAATACGGTGGTTACGTTGGTTCCCAAGAAATTGGATTGCTCTTCCTTTGCAAATTACCGTCCGATTTCTCTATGCAACAGTGTGTACAAAATTCTGGCAAAAGCCATGGCAAGCAGGTTAAAGTTGGTGACGGGGTCAATAATCTCGGTGGAGCAAAACGGGTTCATGCCTGGAAGGGAGATAATTGACAGCATAATTACTACTGGGGAGGTAGTTCACTTGATCACCTCAAAAAGAATGAAGAGCATGGTAATAAAATTGGACGTCAGTAAGGCATACGATCGGGTCCACTGGGATTTTCTATTGGCTATATTGGGAAGATTCGGTTTTGCCCCTGAATGGATTGAAATGATCAGCTGGTGCACCTCCTCTCCCCGATATTCCATTCTTGTCAACAGATCGATGTGCGGTTTCTTCAATGCTACCAATGGCCTGCGGCAGGGCTATCCTCTATCCTCTTTTCTCTGTCATTATGGTTGAGGCCATGGTGCGTCACTTCAGTAGGTTAAGAGATACACAAGTCTGGCGTGGAATCCAGGTGGCGGACGGAGTTGAGAACATCACTCACAACCAATTTGTTGACGACACCACGCTTTTTGCGGAAGCTTCATTGAGGGAGGCTGAGGTAATTAAAGATGCCTTGGATAAATATATTGTTGCTTCGGGTCAAATACTGAACAAGGAAAAGTCTGAAGTATATTTCTTCATCACTAAGATGTCGATACAAAGGAAAATTTCACGACTCCTTGGCTTTTTGATTGGTCTTCTCCCTTCTAAGCACTTGGGGGCACCCTTATTTCATGGCATGTGCAAATCTTCATATTGGGAGGATGTGCTTAATCGATGTAGAGTGAAGACAGAATCGTGGAAATGTAAGTGGTTATCACTCACTGGAAGAATACAAATGATCAAATCTGTTTTGGCATCTATTCCAATATTCCTCATGTCTTGCTTTAAAATTCTTGTCAAAGCTTGCGCAAGTCTTGAGAGCCTTTTGAAGAAGTTTTTGTGGGAAGGTGCTAAGGAGGTGAAGAGGTTTCCATTAATCAGTTGGGAAACCACTTGCTTGCACAAAGACAATGGGGGGGCTGGGCTTCGAAGAATGGAGCTTTTGAATAATGCCTTGGGGGCCAAGCTCAGTTGGAAACTCTATAGAGAACTCGATAGACTTTGGTGCAGAATCATTCGTGGTAAGTACCTTGATAATGATGATCCCACTCGAATCTTGACACTAGCTAATACTGAAGGTGGTTCGGTTGTCTGGAGATTCATATGGCAGAGTAGGGGGCTGATAACTGATCACATCTCATGGCGGATAGGGAATGGAAGATCGGCAAATTTCTGGTCCGATTCGTGGAATGGCCTCCCGTCACTTGACTCGTTATTTAATGCAAATAATTGGATTACAGTTGTGGCCCATAGTCGTGGGCATAGAGTGGTGGACTACGTCCGTGATGGTGGTGATATTGAGATAGGTTGGATTGACTGCGACAAGTTCCACATCCCGGCTGAAGATAAAATCAAACTAAAACCCATTCTGAGTGAACGAAAAGTTTTGTTAACTAAGGAGATAGACGAGATAATATGGTGTGGGTCGCGGTCAGGGGAATTCTTAGTGAAACTGGGTTATGAAATCCAGCGTGTACAGAGTTCACAAGATGGATGGCCGTCCTGGCTATGTTGGAATTCATTTCTACTTCCGAAAGCTAGCGCCTTCTTATGGGTTGCACTACATAAAAAGATCCTAATTGGTGAAAGGCTAGTGAAATACAGAATTTATGGTCCCTCGATTTGCACGCTTTGTTGGGCTGCAAAGGAAACTGTGGATCACCTCCTTCTTACTTGCTCCTTTGCTGCGACCTGCTGGGATTGGTTAATGCAGTCCCTGAGCTGGTTTGGTCCTAGACAACAGGATTTAAAGGACTTCCTATGGAGTTGGCCGAAGCCTTTTGGTTGTGATTTGTGGAGAGATATCTGGTCGATTGCTCCCTCTATGCTTGTCTAGCATTTGTGGAAGGAATGAAATCGTAGAGTGTTCAACGATAAGAGTCTTGAAGCTCCTCAATTAGTTAATCGTTTGGAAGCTAGCATCTATGAAGTAACAAATGCCAAATGCCACTCAAGGAAAGACTCGAAGTTTACTGCCTGGGACAATGCGTTGAGAAAGAAGTGGGAGCTTCTAAAGCCACCTACAATGGTGGGCGCTGGAAATGCCAAGAAAAGAGGTGATGCACGATGGATGAATCTGAGGCCTGGTAGAGTAAAATTGAATTTCGACAGTGCATCGAAAGGGAACCTTGGCTCGGCTAGGTGAGGTGCCATCATAAGGAATGAAAATGGGGAATGTTTGTGGGCAATTGCTAAAGGAATTGGGGAGGCCACCAACAACATGGCAGAGTTTGAAGCACTGGCCTGTGGAATTTCCCTGTGCATTGAGAAAGGGTTTCACAAGATTGAAATTGAAGGTGACTCCATGATCTGCATCAACGCTGTCAGAAAAAACTTGGTATTGGATTGGAAACTAAAGGGTGTTCTCTCCAAAATACAACAGAGTTTAGCCGAACTGGTAGACTTTTCAATCACACATGTATACCGTGAAGCAAATATGGTTGCCGACGTGCTAGCCAATATTGGTGTTTCCTTGGGAATTTCTGAAGCTATTTATGGGGATAGGGTGCTTCCGGATAATCTCCTGAAGGCCATAAGGTTGGACTCGATCAAAAATTCCAGTCAAGACTGAAATTGGTGAGTTGCCTCCTGCTTGCCTGTTGTCCGCTATACTTGTATTGGAGCTGCCCGTTCACTAGCAAGATGTTATCTCAAGTTTGCACATGTTTCTCAAGCCTCGGTTTGGTTTAATACTGTCCCAGTGAATGCTTACGGGCTGATTGTAATCTGTTTCTAATTAAATAAATTGGGAGCTCTTTAGACAACAACATTTACCAATAATAATAATAATAATAATAATAATAAATAAATAAATAATATTAATAATGATATTATATTATATTATATAAAATTTAATATATATTATAATAATACATAATATCATAATTTATTAAATTATAAGATATATATAATATCATAATATATTGTAGTATATATACATCTATATATTACTCTACCATATATTATAATAGTATATGATAATAATATAATGTAAAAATAATAATGTTATAATATCAATATAAATAATAATATTTTTTTGATAAGCAAGCACTGTCTAAGGGGGCAACTCCCATTATATTGATCTAAAGAAGTTCAAAGTAGATCAAGTTCTTTTACAAATTTAGGCTTTCCACGCCTTGAGGCATATAAGACAGTTAGCCAGATCATTTACCCGAACAGTTTACTCAGGGATCAAAAGATCGTCATAGTTGCTTAAGTAAAAATGAAAAGTTCCCATATTATCCCTTTTCAATTCCTTCTCTAAGCAGTTGAAGAGCCTCTGCAGTAATGGATTTATTTTTGGCAGCAACAACATTAAAGACATCCATGATCCTTTTCCCTGCTAGGATCACCTCCAATTTATCAATCATTGTAGTTATAGTCTGACGAGAACCAGGTATAATGAGTGCATGGACCAGACTCAGAGCCAATTCCTTATCAAGCAAAGCCTCTCACATTGTTCCAAAGAAAAGTCTCTATGACATTTCTCCATCAAGTACATATATACTAGGTTTTTGTTTTTAAATTTTAATAATTAGTTAAAAATTATGTTAATTTTAAAATTTTTAATGATAAACAAAGTTTTTAAAATGGCTAAAGAATTTGATAGAGAAAACTCTCCACCAAACCCTCCACCACCAAATCCTCCTTTAATTCAGGATTTAATTGATATAAATGTCATTGAATTGAAGAATATTGTTGAAAGATATTGTCAAAACCCTTAGTTGTGTTCAATGACACCAAATTTAGAGGCCATAATAAATCATGTGAAAGACCTCACAAGGAAACATACTTCATTTCAAGAGTGAAGAGAAACGAAGATGTTACAATATGCTAACAGTTTGAACTATGACTAAGTCAAACAATTTAAAATATCTAAATCCCAAATAACCCATTTTTTGTGAATCCAAAAACTAGACAACCTATTGATATATGTAAACCCAAATTATTAATAAAATGAAGCATGCATGAGGGTCTAACAAGAAAATTTTGAGATCATTGGTGGATGGTGTTTGATAAACCACCCAACAATAATCTTGATGTCCCTCTATTTTCTCCACAAATTATATGTGGAATTTGTTTAAGGAAAACATGTGAATTATTTTCATTTTAGACATTTTCAAGGAATGGGTAGAGGAATGCCTCAAGATAAACTCGAGGCAATGCGTCAAATCCAAGGCCATATATCCCCTTGCTCCTATTGCTCCCTCACCTCCAATAGTGCATCCAAACATTATGCAAAGTCTCATGGCCATACACTCTTTGACTGGCTATTTGATTACATAGTCTCAATTTTCCCAACCACCTGATAGTGATACTCTTGGTGGTTTAGTTGATGTTGGTGGAGCATTGTCATCTAGACATATTTGTGTGCCTCATCATTGCACTATGTGAAAACATATGTGTTTAGGTCCTATGGAAGATACTACTGAGCCTCCCATAGACCCAATTGAGTATGAGATCCATGATGTGACACATAGAGAGATAAGCCAACAACATGTACTACATACGTGGAGACTTGTGAGGCAAGAATAGAAAGAGATCGATACATGGCTAGAGATGAGGAGAAAGAGCAATCTTATGTATAGGTAAAACTTAAATCTATTTCATAGTGTATTTCATTTAGAATTATTATAACAAATAGTATTACTAGTGTACATTTAAGTGGGAATGAACACTTGATGACCGAAGATGAGCTTAGAGAAGTCCATCATAGTACTCTTCATCCATTGAATTTGGCCTAGACATGGTATAATTTTTTTTACATGTTTAACTTTTTAATTGTATGCATATCATTTAAATTGTGATTGATTAAATGTGTATTAATTTATATCTTGATAGATTATTTTAATTTTGTAGTCTACTCATATGTGAATGATGTGACACCTTTTACCATGTCATATACTAAAACGCTTGATTGTCCTAAGAGACCATCATTTACAGAACGACTCACAATCAAGGTAATTGAACTAAATTTTAATAGAATTAATAGTTTAGTTAGAGCTTATAGAACTTATTGTAATGATTTAGATGACAATTTTAAATATATTATGGTTATATATACATAAATTTATAGTCTTACATTCTTGTCATGTTTGATGTATAGTAAGTTGTAGTTACTGCATTCATGATGAGTTCTTGTCAAACAATTGAAGAAGCATCACCTATCCAAATTTTTTTTTTATCTATTAGCTATATAAGTTTCTAGATATAAGTAGATATATGTTTAGTCTATGTTTTTCAACAATTATATATTAATTTTGTCAATTTTATTTTACCTATTATAGCGTTTCCAACATCCACCTATATGTGGATCCTCTATCATTTTGATATGGTAGGACTTCTAATCATCCTAAGGGACCATCATTTGCAGATTATTTGTTAGTAGAAAAACAAAGGCTCGAGGTAATCAAGAATTGAATTTGACTTTAATTGATATTTTGAGAAATTATAGTTTAGTATAGTGATTAGATGTTACTTTGAAAGTTATAAAAATGGTAGATAAGTTTCTATTTAGCTAGTGTTAGTTATTTACCATTGAAATAATTAATATAATTTGTGGTTCAAATTGTTATTTTCCAACGTAATTCTCATCCATCAAGTGGTGTGAAGAGGCTACATTTTGATGATTCCCCACAAGTTTAGGATTTTATTGAAATGGCATAGCTATTTGAGATGTACATTGTATATAGCCCTTGATATGGCATATGCCACATTTTATAAATATTATTTTGAGTTGGCATATATGTTAAATTTATATATGTACTTACACAATTACTCTACACTTTTATATATAAAAATTGATATTTGATATATTTTGTTCGTTGTGTGCATATTTTCCTACTTTGAAACTTAAGATTTGAATGTATAATCACTTTATAATGGTTGAGCTATGATCAATAACATGTTATATCTATTGATTTCTTGTAATCTTTCACTTTAACAGTTTATGAATGGCATATCATTTTCACTCATAAATTATCATCACACATTTACATTAACATGTACACTATTGTTAAACTTGGTTGTCTTGCGAAAATTCACCAAATTTGATTCCTTTATCCCTAGTATCTATAGTTGCAACATCCTTTATCCTTTGATTCCTTGATCTGTCAGCATCCTTAGTCTCTATAGTTTCATTTTATTTTTTATCCTTTCAATATAGTTAATTTCCACTTTAGCAATGATGGATTTTTCAATTTGAATTTTCCTTTTGATTAGTGCATCAAAATAAATGAGATGGAATGAAAATTTTGGTTTCAATTAACGATTATGTTCTATATAAGTTTTTTATTAGTATATAAGTTCTATTTTAAATTATTTTTGGATCTTGAATACGATAAAGATGTATATAATTTTCTTTATCATCTTATGATTAAACTCCATGTTCATAAAAATTGGTTGAAAAATGTATTGGTAGACCTATGCATAGATATTAGCATTATACTAAAAAGAGTATGGGAAGACTTGGGTAAACCAAAATTATTTGGTACTTTGTTGAATATTACATTAGTTGATGGGACCACAATAAGCACCATTGGTACATGGAGGAATATTGAAGCCAACATAATAGGGATAATAAAGAACATAGATTTTGAGGTCATTGAGATGAAATAATGTTTTTATACATTTAATATATACTATTGAATCTAGAATGGTTTGTAATGGTATTTTTGATTCCTATAAAGAATATTTTCATTTTTTAGTGTAGATTGAGTGGTACACATTCTTCTTTATATATATGAGTGCTACATATGTTGAGGAGGTCTAGTGCAAGAAGAAAATATGTTTAAAGTGGGAAGGTAAAGACTATGAAAATAATCTTTTATGGCTACATAGTTTGGGTGGAAAGATGATTTGTGAAATGGAAAGTAAGAATTCATTTCCTTGTTGATTATAAGAAAGAAGAGGTCTATATGATAAGTTGGAAGGATTTTCTAGCTTAGAATGCAAACTTGCAAAAAGTGTCAGTAGAGAGCAGTTGAAATTTGGTAATAATCATATTTTTGATTTGTATGTCCTAGACCAAAACTAACTGCACCAACACGTACAAGTGAATAGGGAAATTCTAGGGAATGGTTTTGTTCATTCTCCAAGTCACCCAATCAATTCAGAGTGCACTAATCTAGCGTAGTCTTAAGAGCCCTAAGAGAGAAAACTACCAAACTATAATGGAGTGGTTCTTGGAGCTCATGGCACAAAATAATTTTTTTCTACATGTACAATTCCATATGACATCCCTCCATATTAACCTCTCTTGGTTTTAGTCAACTCAACATCGTTTGACCATGCCAACTTAGAATGCAAACTTGCAAAAAGTGTCAGTAGAGAGTAGTTGAAATTTGGAAATAAGCATATTTTTAGTTTTGTGTGTCCTAGACCAAAACCGACTATGCCAACATGTCCAAGTGGGTAGGTAAATGATAGGGAAAGGCTCTGTTCATTCTCCAAGTCATATGATCAATTCAAAGTGCACTAATCTATTAGAGTAAAGGTTTTAATTTAATCATGTTGATTTAAATTACCTTTGTCCCTCTAAGATTTCACTTTAGTTTGCATTTTGTGACATTTAATAATTATCTTTATTATTAAATGTCTACCTAGGAGTTTCTTTAGGGTTGCACAATATCCTTTTATGGATTCATCATTGTAATTTATCTCTCTCTCGGATGAATACTTTCAGCTTCGAGCACCCTTGCTTGTTTGTCTCCATCTCTTCTTTCTGTGTGGCGGGTTATTTGCATGTAGGTGATCGCCGAGGTGCAATGAGTTGGCTTTCTCAACTTCTACATGGTATCAGAGTAGATTTGCTGCAGCCTGTTCTTGTTTTGAAGATTTTGGAGCTTCGAGGGTTTTGGGGTTTGCCTTTTTTGATCCAGGGCATACTTTTTTATCTGGTGCATTTTGAGCCCAAACCAACCTCACGGTTGCACTCAGGAGGTCGTTTCCAAGTTTTTTGATATATAATTCACCCAGTTTCGGTGTAGTTGACTCAGAAGGCAAAAATTTGCCCCAATTAAATGCGGCCCCAAGGCACCTGGTCGGTCGGAGAAATTTCAAAAAAATCAAAAAAATTAAAAAACCAACTTTGGTTTAATTTATGGCGCTGCCAGTTCAAAGGGAACCGCGAGCGGCCACCCCTAGTGGCGAGGGCTCCGGTGAACCGCGCTCCACCTCTCAGCCTTTGACCTTGCGGCGATCATGTGGTGACAAGCCTTTAGCCAGCCGAGGGTAGCCCCTAGACCTGGTTCTGTGAGTGACCCCAGAGGCTCCCGCGAGAAGCCTTAGCCCCTGAAAGTCTGCCACCAGCGACCAGGGCCTCTTTTCCAGCCATGAGGGGCTTTAGAGGGACCTATTTGTGCTTTTTGGAGTTGTTTTACTAAAATGGGCATATCTCAGTTGTTTTAGCTCGGATTTTTGAATGGAAATAGGCGTTGGAAAGCTGGTTCCGAGCCCGATCTAATTGATGAAGGTCTTTTTTTCTGATTTTGCTGTTTTGCAGCCTTTTTTGCCAGTCAAAGTCAGAACTTATGTTTTTCACTCTCGGGGGCATATCTTTTGCGTCCGAACTCTGTTTTGTGCAAACGAATAGGCGTTGGAAAGGTGTTTCTGTGATCTTTCCAGATATATCATTTATTTTTCCAGAATATGCCCCAGGTACTTTTTATTCAGTTTTTTGTGTTTTCACACATCTGTCAATTACTTGGACTTTTTGGCACCTGGAAATGATTTGTTTGCATGGGATGGATTTATTTGATCTGATTTATCAGTATTGAGGTTAGTTATTCTCGGATGTTTTAATTTGAAGGTTATCATGGGTTTTCTACTCACCCTTCAATTGTAATTCTAAAACGGGGGTAATTATGAGTCATGGGCAAAGGGCATACTTACACTATAGGTGGCAATATTTTACCTTATTTGTATGATCTCATACCTAAACCAACAATTTCAAAGGGAAAATTAGCTTGGGATATCATTAGAAATCACATAGTAGGACTTATATTGTCTAGTGTTGATTCTGACACTGTGTGGGCTATATCGGGCATTGATTGTCCTCCCTCACTTTGGACACGTCTTTGGGAGATCTATGGAGACCCCAGTCTTTCTCCATTCCCAGAGGATCCTGCTTCAGATTGTCTTGTACCCATTGGTTGGAGAGAGAACACACCTTTTGATCATGATACTTTAGAGGAGCTTCAGTATTTAGACAACCTTACATATTCTGATGAATTAGAGGATTGTCTCACAGTTCCTACTCTTCAGAATGAGATTATACTTGTATCAGCATCTTCTCCTGTTGTTCTTGATCAGTTTGATATTGCCTCTTCTTTGGCTCCTATTGATTCAGCTAAGCAGGACATCATACATCTTTCAAACATGGCTACTTGGGATTCTTATCTTGTAGGAATTTCATCTTTGTTTGTAGAGTCCTATATTGCAGATTTGGAGGATTACTTTGAGGATTTTCAGCTCCTCTTTATTGACAACCATATTCCAGCTGTTAGCCCACCATCATCTGTGCATTCAGAGGTTGCAGTTTTTGAGTCTTTAGTTCAGTTTGGATTTGACATCTTTTGTTTCAGTTCAGATAGGGAGATTCTTCAACATCCTATCATGGCACACATCTTGAGACATCTTGGTTCTTCTCTTTTCACAGGGTTTCTTCGACATTGTCCTTTGGATCCGTTTCTTCCCAAGGGGAGGAATATTATATGCCGCTCCAGGATCTCTTTCTGGATTCTACCTCAGGCATCCATATGTGCGACAGGAGTTTCTTCATTATGGGGCCTTCTGATCTCTTCTATTTCTCCTATGGAGACCATTGTACATGTACTTATATATTAGAAGGCATTATGGGGGTCTTATGTTATCCACCTCCTATCCTTACGTTATTAGTGCATTTATTTCTTTCATCTCTTTTTGGGTAGAGTTTTCCCATGAGGTTTTCTCTATTTCTCCACTTCTGAGAGATTTGGTTGTAATTAGATTTTTGATTAGGAAAGCCTTGTTGCTGGGACCCAAATTTACTTTCTTGCATTGTAGTTACCTTTTCTTTCTTGCACATGTTTGTAACTACACTTTTGCTCATCTTAAGGGGGGGTGTTAGAGTAAAGGTTTTAATTTAATCATGTTGATTAAATTACCTTTATTCCTCTCTTAAGATTTCACTTTAGTTGCATTTTGTGACATTTAATAATTATATTAATTATTAAATGTCTACCTAATAGGAGTTTCTTTTAGGGTTGCACAATATCCTTTTATAAGGATTCATCATTGTAATTATCTCTCTCCGGATGAATACATTTTTCAGCTTTAGGAGCACCCTTGCTTGTTTGTCTCCATCTCTTCTTTTACGTGACGGGTTATTTGCATCACGGAGGTGATCTTGAGTGCAGTGAAGTTGGCACATAACTTCTACATAATCGATTGTAGTTTCTTAAGAGCCCTAAGAAAAAAACTTCCAAACTATGATGGAATGGTTCTTGGATCTTGTGGAACCTAATAATGTTTTGTATTCATGTACAAGTCCATATGGAATCCCTCCACGTTAATCTCTCTTAGTTTTTATCAAATCAACACCATTTGACCATGCCAACTTAGAATGCAAACTTGCAAAAAGTGTTAGTATTGAGCAGTTGAAATTTGGCAATAAGCATATTTTTGTTTCATGCATCCTAGACCAAAACCAACTACGCCAACATGTCCAAGTGGATAGGTAAATTCTAGGGAAGGGCTTTGTTTTTTCTCCAAGGAACTTGATCAATTTAGAGTGCACTAATCCAACATAGTCTCTTAAGATCCCTAAGAGTGAAAAGCTACCAAACTATGATGAAGTGGTTCTCGAATCTCGTGGCACATAAGAATTTTTCACATGCATGTACAATTACATATGGTATCCCTCCACATTAACCTATCTCATTTTTGGCCAACTCAACACCGTTTGACCATGCCAACTTAGAATGCAAACTTGCAAAAAATATCAGTAGAGAGCAGTGTAAATTTGGAAAGAATCATATTTTTTATTTCATGCATCCTATACCAAAACTGATTGTGCTAACATGTCCAAGTGGGAAATAAAATTCTAGGGAAGGGCTTTGTTCCTTCTCCAATTCACTTGATCATTTCAGAATGCACTATTTTTATGTAGTCTCTTAAGAGCCCTAAGAGCAAAAAATTGGAAAACTATAGCAGAGTGGTTCTCAAAGCTTGTGGCACCTAAGAATTTTTTTTCTACACATACAAGTCCATATGGTATCCCTCCACTTTAACCTCTTTCAGTTTTGGTCAACTCAACACCATTTGACCATGTCAACTTGCAAAAATTGTTAGTAGAGAGCAATACAAATTTGGAAAGAAGCATATTTTTAGTTTCGTGCATCTAGGACCAAAATTGTCTACGCCAAAACATCCAAGTGGGTAGATAAATTCTATGGATGGGCTCTATTCATTCTCCAAGTTGCATGATCATTTTAGAGTGCACTATTCTGATGTAGTCCCTTAAGAGCCCTAAGAG
This sequence comes from Sequoia sempervirens, assembly GCA_007258455.2. Classification (NCBI taxonomy): domain Eukaryota; kingdom Viridiplantae; phylum Streptophyta; class Pinopsida; order Cupressales; family Cupressaceae; genus Sequoia; species Sequoia sempervirens. The sequence goes on along the minus strand of VDFB02237704.1, from coordinate 496 downwards.
TAAAAAACTACCAAACTATGATGGAGTGGTTAGCAGAGTTTGTGGCACCTAAGAATGTTTCATCTACATGTAAAAATCCATATGGAATCCCTCCACATTAACCTCTCTTAGTTCTGGTCAACTCAACATCATTTGACCATGCCAACTTAGAATGCAAACTTGCAAAAATTTGGAAAGAAGCACATTTTTTGTTTCATGCATCCTAGACCAAAACTAACGGTACCAACACATCCAAGTGGGCAGCTAAATGCCAGTGAAGGGATCTGTTCATTCTCCAAGTCATCCGATCATTTTGAATTTCACTATTATGACATAGTCTCTTAACAACCTTATGAGCATACACATCAGATACATATACATGAACAAGAATACATTTGACATTCATGAAAATATATGCATACATATGATATTACACTCTATATTCATGAACATGCATACATACACATGATATTATGCTTGAGATTCATGAACATACATACATACACATGATATTACA
>VDFB02237701.1:0-19701 GCA_007258455.2 Sequoia sempervirens | reverse complement strand
AATAAGCCTTTTTTATATTTATTCGTTTGCTTCAGATCACTCATGTGCTGGAATGCTGACACAAAAATCTGATGAGGGGAATGAGCATCCCATCGCTTTCATGAGTGCACCATTAAAGGATGCTGAGTTGAAATACCCAAGTGTGGAGAAGCAAGCATATGCCCTTGTTCGAGCAGTGAAGAAATTTAGGCATTATATCCTCAGAAATAAGGTGTTTGCAATTGTTCCCGATTCTGCAGTTAAGTTGCTGCTGATGCAGAACGAGTTAGGGGAGCGCAGAGCTAAATGGGTGACCATGCTTCAGAAGTATGACATTGAGATCCAGCCGATGAAGCTGGTAAGAGGACAAGGACTCACCCAGACCATGGCAGAGATAGGCCCTGAATTATCTGTTCATAACTATAATGTTGAAGAAGTTTTCCCAAAGGGCTGGTATGATGATATAGTCCATTATCTGCTGAATCAACGACCTCCAGCTCACCTTAATGCAGTACAGAGGTGAGCCTTAAGGCTGAAAAGTGACGGCTTCATGTTGAAAGGAGCTATCCTATACAAGAAGAATCATGAAGGTATTTATTTGAGGTGCCTTGAAAAACAGGAAGCTAAAAAGGTAATGAGTGAATTTCATGAGAAATATGGTACTGGTCATGGTTCTGCGATCGCTACTGCGAATCAGATTTTGAGAGCAAGGTACTACTGGCCTACGTTGTTCAAGGATGTTCATCAACATGTACGGACCTGTCACACTTGCCAGACTGCAGCAACAAGAGAAAGATGTGCAGCACTCCCGCTCCAACCGGTCACTGAGGTAAAACCTTTTGCTCAATGGGGTATGGACTTCATAGGCCCCATCAATCCACCATCCTTTGCAGGACACAGGTACATTCTCACCATAACTGATTACTTTACGAGATGGACTGAAGCTTTTTCTTGTCGGCAATGCACATCAGAGGTAGTAATCAATTTTTTAGAATCTGCCATTTTCAATCGGTTTGGGTGTCTTGTTGCTATTGTGTGTGATAATGGTCCTGCCTTTGCATCTTTGAAATTCTCAAACTGGGCCTTTGATCATGACATTGTGGTAAAGTTTGCGTCTAATTATTATCCCCAGGGAAATGGTCTAGCTGAATCCTCTAACAAGAATCTGTTGACTGTTATCCGTAAACTGTTAGAGAGGAACCCAAAAGATTGGCACACCCAGCTTCAGTTTGCTCTTTGGGCAGATCGTACCAGAGTTAAGTCCTCCATTGGTACATCTCCTTATCATTTAGTGTATAGTCTGGAACCAGTTTTCCCTATCCAAATTAAGAACCTGACTCTATAGTTTATAAATCAGTTTTATGATGAAGGGGATAGAAGGGAGGCTAGGTTGGCAGAATTATTGCACCTTGAGGAAAAATGAGACAATGCCCTTGAAAAATTTGCCAAACATCAGGGGGTAGTTAAGAGATGGTTTGATAGGAGAGCTAAAGTCAAAGCCTTCAGGATTTCTGACCTTGTCTTGTACTGGGATAAGCCTCATGATCAGAAAGGGAGTCATGAAAAATTTGATAAATTGTGGCTTGGCCCGTATCAGATTGCCGAAATACTGGGAGATAATGCCTTCCGTCTGAGGACTCTCACGGGAGAGGACATACCACTGCCTGTTAATGGGCAGTATCTGAAACATTATTTCCAGTCTTGAGCTGTTTTCAACTCTTTGCTTTGTAAATAGTTAGTTTAGGTTGCTTTGTTGTTTGTTTGCTTGCTTGGGTTAGAGTAGGTTTCCCTTTTTTTGCTTCGCTTGTTTTGTTTGGTTAGAGTAGGTTTGCTTTGGTTTGTTTGTTTTGGTTTGCGTTGCTCTTGCTATTGGTCCTTTTTCTTTTGGGGATTGTGGGTGCATCTGTATGGTAACGGTGGCAAAGAAGGTCTAATGTTCTTGGTATTTCCCTTACAAGCTTTGATCAGTTTTTCAGAATACCATGGTATGAATTCTTTAACCTATGTCATTTGTCTTTATGTTGCAACAAAGGGTTTCTAGTCAGTCTGAGCAGGAATATATTGGGGGTCTTATATCTTTAATCCTTAATATACCTGAAGTTGTGAAAAGATCCTCATTAGGTCTGAACAGGTGAAAAATCCTTTTCTGCTCTAGTGTCACTGTGGTTCTCAGCCCTGAGTGTGGACTTCACTATTCACAGGTTGAATGAAGTGAGTGAAAAGACAAGAAATATCAGCAAAATAAAAAAGAGAGAAAAAAATATATATTGAAAATCATGAGGTTTGAATTCAACTTATCAGGGGGATCTGAATATCTCTACCGGGGCTATAGACGCCTGACTGGCAGTAGAGCTATGTTCAGGAGGACCACAGCGATAACCTCATCGGGGCTATGGACGCCTGACTGGTAGCGAGGCTCTATATAGGTTACTTTTAGAGTAAGAATCTTTACGTAGCCTATTCATACTAAGTAGGTTTCTTCTTGCAACTGAGGGTAGGTAATACATGCATGTGCACACACTTTGACGCTGGTATAGGAATGTTTGAATGGCTGGGAGTTTCTTTGTTTTAGCTTAGGATAGTGGCTAGGTATCTGAGTTGAAACATGAGTTCTGGGTTCTTGATTCCAGTTTGTCATCGAAATGCTCAGGAGCATTTCCCCAGTAGAGTCGCCATTTGTTGTGCAGTTTTTGCACACACGCCCCACTTGGAGTAGGGACCCTCTTTTTTTGGTGTCTTTGACCTTTGGTTCTATTAGATTTATCATTTTAGGGTCTTGACATGTTGATCTTGCTGGCTTTGACCTTGCCTTGAGGTTTGAATTGATTGAAAATGAGTTTTTGGCCAAGTCCGGGTTTTCACTTGGATCTGGGATTTTCTAGCTCTGGCGGATTTTCCTGGGCCCTGGTTCCTTGTCCGTTTCTGGCAGGATTCTCCGATTCTGGGTTTCTGCCTTACTTCGGGATTTTCCGGTCTTGGCGGATTTTCCCGGATTCTGCCAAAATCTCGATCTTCCTCATTTCCCCAGTTTCTGCATTTCCACGAAACCTGTGTTTCCGCGCATTCTGGGATTTTTTGAAATTCCGCTTGGGGCTCGGGTTTTCGGACTTGTCAGAAATGTCTTATCACGCATTAATGGTTGAGGTACCTTTGCTCAGGTGGGTATAAGGGTGGATTTAGGGCTTTTTCAATGCCATTCTAACTTCATTGCTCCCTTGCTGATTGCTCTGGCGATTGAGATTTCTGTTTGAAGTTTTGAGAATCGATCTTAATTTGTTTGCGTGAGGATTGCTTGAGTGCTAGTGTTGGTGTTTTCGTTGCTTGGACGTGTTTGCTGTGAAGGTCGCCTTTTCAAGCTCGAATTTCTTCCGTTTCGATCCATGGTATGTTATCATTGCCCTTCCGTTTTGCTTGTATGGTGATTGAGGGTTTTGCATTGGGTATTATTAGATTTGGGTCGGCCCTTGATTGATTTTGGTTTCATATTTATAGAGTCAGGGTTTGACCTGTCTTATGTTGTAGAACCCTGTTTCGCGTGCCCTATGGGCTCTTTTTATCCATGGGACGGCGTATGTATCCTTTAGAAGGGGGGTCCTCGGTTAGATTGCTTACTTTTTAGTGCGAAGTTTGATTTTGTGCAAAGTTAGGGTTTCCCTCGGTGTTGGGCCCAGAGCGAAGATTTCTTTTGTTTGAGCGATTTTGTCCCTGTATCTAGTTGACTTCCCCGTCTTACGAAGATTCAAGTGCTTTAGGTAAATCCTTAGCTGATACTTTAAACCTTAAAGCTTGCTCTGGTTTTAATGGCGGAGATTTGATTATTCGATTTAGGGCACCATTGTTTTGATATGGGAATTTGTCCTTTGCAAGTTTCTGGGACTTTGGGGTCCTTTGTGCTTTGAATTTTGTTGATTGCCATCAGTTCTAAGATCATTCGAGCTTAGGTGGGGAGGGTCCCATGTTCGTTTGTGTTTCGGGTCGCGTTTCACCGTTTTTCGGGTTTCCGAGGTCGTCGCGGAATTTCCTTGCTGTCGGATTTTCCCGGTTTGAACTTATTCTACGGACTGGGGTTATTTCCGGCGCATTTTAAGTTGTCCGCGAAAGTCCGTTCCATCCGGATTTTTTTGGATTTCCTGTCTAATTGTGTCCTTTCAAATGTTTCGATGATAGGATTAATGGAACGGTTGTTTAATGCTTATTTCTTGTTGCCAATGAGTGAATTCAATGATTATCCTTTGTTTTTTCATCTGCACTAATGATTTATTTGACTAATGATGCTTTGGCAGCAGGAATCCGTCTGGGTCGGATTTCTCCAAAATTTTGCCCCGACTGTATTTTCCCGGTTTGCATGATTTTTCCGGACTATCTGATTTCTCCGGATCTCGAAGGATTAACATTTGGCAATGGATTTTGATTGATTTATATGATTTACGCTAACCTTGTGGATTGGAATAGGCATAACAATTGAATACTAATGATGATTTTTGGATGTGCAGGCCGAATCAAGCAAACCTGCTGCTGGAAAGTCTAAGGGTGGCACAGGGGCTTCGTCCATCTCTAAGACAGAACGACTACGACTAGACATGAAGAACCAGCTTCCTGAGAGCAAAGTGTCTTCTGTGTGGGCTGAAGTATCAGATACTAATGTTGGTGCTTGGCGATACAAGGAGTTCAAGCAAAGAACGACAGAGAAGGACTTATCCGCCTTGAGGCAAGGGATGATGAACTCCGCATTGGTACATGTGGCAGGGTTCCCTCCGGCAGTTCGGTGTTATGAATTAATCTTGGAGTGTGCCCGACAATACGACTTTGATACACAGAGAGTGGTTAGCACCGAGGGAAGAGTCCTGGCAAACTTCAGTCCAGCCTCTATTGCACAAGCTTTCAGCATGCCAGATATTCCTTCAGTGTGTGCCTTGAATATTGACACTGCCAGGACCTACTATGAGAACGAGCCAGTCAAGGCTCAGCAGATAATCAACTCGTGGCTAGAGAAGCCAAAATCCCATCATTCAAAGTTGCCCAAACAGCTGCACAGGGTAAAATTCAGGTTAGATGTATATGATGCCATCACACTTCTAAGCAGGGTGGCCGGATTGAGAAGTGCAGGGGTATTGGAGAGTTGGATGGTCCATGTGATCACCAAGATTAGTCAAGGGACCAATTATCACTGGGCAGGGCTCATCAGTGCCGAGATTGACAGACAGTTGAGGAATGTTTTGGAGGCAAAGAAATTCACAATGTCCTCATATGTAGTGTATGTGTTGGCCATCTCCTACCCATACAAAGGTCTGAATCCGAGGGGAACAATTGGACAAAATATAATTTATGAGGTTTATCCAGAGTTGCATCTGGGGCACAAAGATTACAGGAGGGCAAATGATGCATTCACAATGCATATCACCCGGACACTCCAGAATGCTGAGCACTTCAGATTATCCGATGGAGCTAAAGGACTAATCAAGAACTACGGAGCCTGGTTCATCCAGTTCCCTACCTTCACCTACCTTAGGATCGATGGATGCCCGGTTGCCCCTTACAGGTTGCCTCGGTATCCCACTGATCGCATTGTGCTATTGGAAGTTGTGAGACAAATCTGTGAATTTGATGCAGTGGTGAAGAGGGAGAAGCACAAGACAGGCTTCGGAGGAGACTTCCCTCTTGGGATTGGTGTGGGAGAGATGTGCCCGTCTATCCAATCAGCTCACACCGCAGGGGAGGAACTGGCGCCTATGGATTCTCCTTCCATTCGAAAAGAATGAATTTTGATATAACTGGAGAGGCTCAGAAGAAAGCTACCCGGGAGTATAGGCATAAGGAGGACTTAGAAGATTATTGGGTCAATCTCAAAGATGACCTTGAGGCGAGGAAGAAAAGATATTCTAGGTTGCCTGTGGAGGCCATTAGGCAATATAATGTTAAGCTGATTCCGGATCAACTTGATGATGACGGAAATCTGGTGCAGGACCACGCCTATGAGGTAGTGAAAGATAGGCCAACCAGAGATATTAACTGGAATGAAGATGAGATTACAGAACTGGAGGACCTGATGGCTCCCGTCATGAAATTCACCCTTTCTTGGGTAAAGCATAAAATCTGGGAGTTGGAGAATGCAAAGGTAGCTTGCACCTTTGACCTGATGGGAAATCTCAACCCCATGTCGACTTCTGAAGAATCCGGGGAAGATGACCCCAAAGGGAAAACAGCAAAAACTTCACCATTCAAGATAAAAGTCAGAGGTCCCAAAGGAGCTGAGCCTGAAACGAAGAGGAAACCTAAAGGGGAGCGAAGGTGGAAGACCCTGACAATCAGCAAGTCCTCTGATGAGGAGGAAACAAAGAAAGCTGAAGAGGAAGATGCTCCTCCACCGCCTAAGAAAACTAGAACAACAAGGACTACCAAGAAGAAAGATCAAGTTGCTTCGGAGGGTGAACCTCCAATTGTCGATGTGGAGAGTTCCGGAGGGGAGAAAACCAAAGTCTACACGAGGAAATCAAGGACTCCCTCTCCCAAGGATGTTGCACAGCAGAGGGACTCCTCCCCAAGGCTACTAGTTGAAGAGCCACCAAAGTCTGTTTCTCCACCGCCAAGCGCACCTAAACCGGAGAATCCGGATGAGCATGAAGCTAGCGTGGAGGCAGGACAGTTCAAGGAAGGAACACTTTTCAGTGAGGCAGCTGAGCTTGAGGTAGAAACAGAAGAAAGACACACTTCTCCGTTGGTGCAATATGAGGATTCCCCGGAAAGTGACAGACGCCGCGGATCACCTGAGCCAGAGGAAAATATCCAAGACTCCATCACCGGTACTTCCAGAATTAGGACTTGAAGAGCCCGACCAAGGTGAACATCTTCTAGAAAAAGAAGATGATAGGGCAACCGCAGAAGAAGAAAAAGTGACAGAAGAGCTGGAAGATGCCAGGACAGAAGAAATCCGGACTGACCCTGTAGCCCCGGACTGGCTGGAGAAGGAACTTGCAAGGAAGAAACAAGTAATTGTTGAAGATACTCCCTTAGACTGGGATGAAATGCTATCTAAGATTGGTAAGGGAAAGAAGAAGAAAGCTGCCAAGGTGATCTCAAGGGTGGAAAGGGATGAAGCATACAACAGGGTAGTCCACATTGCCACCCCTGCCGCAGATAAAATGAGGGAGGATATTATAAGCCAGGACTATAATGTCCAGACCATCAACCTCGGGCCAGCCTCTATGGAGTAGGATATTGAGGAGTTTGAGAGATCCAGCGCAGTAATTGTGGACAGGTTGAAGAAGGAGACCCAAACCAAGCACGAACTCAAGAAGGAAAATGAACGGCTAAGGAGGTGTTTGGAGGAGGTAATGAGGCCTCTGCAGTCTCTCCACCCTTCTTCTTCTGCTACTCTGGGTTTTCTACCTAAAGAAACAATCTCTGGGATTGAGAAATTGAAGGCCTCAGCTCAAGTTGCCACGGATTGGCTGGCGAGTGTGCAAACAAAAGGAGATGATACAATTAAGGAGATTTTATCTGTAGGAAAGGATGCAGTCCGGGCGAAGGAGCTGTTAGAGCATATCCTGTCTTAGGATAAGAATGATATGGACCTCCTGTTGCAAAAATTGAAGGTTATCCTGGGGCATGGCAAGGAACAATTGGCTAAGGATGGAATCCTTCCTTCCTCCAGGGTGGATGAACCTTGGGAGTGGTTCGAGGCACTGCAGATCAGGCAGAAGGCCATGAAAAAAATTTTGAAAAGAAAGAAGCTAATTGATGGTGAGCTTACTGCAGTCTATGATGGGTGCATTGCCTTCTTTGAGGTAATGATAGGGAGGAAGAAGATAGCTCCCAAGTATCTAAGCTTGGAACAATTGAAAGAGTGGTGGCATGAAATTTATGCCCCGGATTCTGATGGAGCTGTCACTGGCCACCTACTTGATGATGCAGCTACATACTTGGCGGTGATGGATAGATACATGGCTAGCAGGGAGGATTGGAACAAAATTGTTGAATGGTCCAATGAAGAAATAGATTCCATTAAATGCCGACTCATGGTTTTGCCATTGCCACCTATTGCTGAGTTGGATGGAGTATTCCTGAGGGCCCAAGGGTCGTCGGTTCAGAAGAGGGATAAAGGGAGTAGCAGTTAATGCTCATTTTGAGATTTGTGCTTCCCTATTATCATAGGGCATGCATTGGACCGGACTTCCTTGGGGACTATGTCAAAGCTGACTTGGATGATGGCATTTAATGTGTGCCTTAGTTCGTTTTTCCTTGGCCGACCTATTTTGGCGGTTTTTTATTATTTTGTTAAAATGTTTGGCTGGGCCGACATACCTTGGGATTTGCTATTAATAGGCATTCTTGCCTCATTGTAAAGAGTTAGACATTAGCTAGACAGTGATAGAGAAATGAGAGCAATAGTTAGAGCATTTTCCTTAGAAGTAATATTCAGTTTCTTGAAGCAAATTCTATATTAGAACAGTTGAATTGTTGCAGCATCTTGGTGATTAATACAATTGGAGACATTGTGGTTTTCTTGGTGCAATCTCTTATGTTATTACATCTTGCGTGGTTCTTTTGTTCTATCTTTCAAATTGCTTGGAAATCTAGGGTTTAGTATTTAGAAATAAATCAGTTTCAGTTGGATGTATGATGTTTATGATTTCATATTTGGAATGTTTGTAGCTATCTCTGGTCTATACTCCTAGTAACTATCTGATTGTAGTAGGCTGGTGAAGTCAACCTGGACCATATATATTTAATGTGTCTAATTTCGATTGTAGATGCAAGTCTATGATTTAAAAATTTAAATACCTTAGAAGATTGCACCGTTCTTGTAAGATTGCATTGTGGGTCGATCAGGAACTGGTTAGTTGAGATAGGTCCATTCCAAATATCTGTTGTTTACATTGTTCATTCTAGGAGTAGTTTAGATTCTATTATATCCTCGCACCCTTATCTTTTGCTATTTCTTTATCATTTGGTTAGATTTATGATTTAAGATCATCATATTGTCAGATCTGATAAGTTGAAAGATACGGTTTGCTTGTAGTAAGGTCCCTTTAGGATACGATTTTCACATAATTATCTCAGAGCTATTTATGCACCGTTATGACCTAACACCGAGAGACCTTTGGGGTGATTTTCGCAATTTATTGTTGGAGAATAACCTCAAGAGAGATAGAATATTGCATTCACTGAGTTGTTGTCAGTGCGTAAAACACCATCAACACATCTCTGAGCCAATGCATCATTAAAGACATCTAGGCCAAATCTTAGCAGTCGTGTAATGCATCCTATCAATAGATAACTAAGTTTCCTGAATAAAAACCACCTTAGGCGAATGAGACTTAATCAACTCTCGAATAGCCTTTTGTCTAGGGATGCTATTCAACCCCCTTACATTCCATGAAAGAACAATCATTTCTAATGAAGAGGGAAGTGGGAATCAATGGTCTTCACAAAACCAGACTCCACTAAAGTCTCTCCCACTAACTTCACCTTTTCCTGGTCTTTCTTCCTCCCCACCTTAAGAGGCTTCTCTGGGGTATCTTTTCTAATGGTTTTTTGATGAATACCTAAAACAGAAGGGGAACCCTTGCTTTTGCTCTCCTCCTGCTGAACATTTCCGGTGCAAGCCTTGGTTCGGGCATGAGTAGAAATCTCCTGCAATTCCTTGTCCCCACTGGTTTCCAACCCCTCAAAAGGTCTCACTGAAGTATCTGTGACCATTTGTACCCCAAGCTCTCTCTCATGTGAATCGGCCTGAACAACATTGTTCTCCTCCCTACCGATTTCCTTTGCTTCCAAGAGCTCATGGCTAGCCGGCATATTAGCAATGGTTCCATCAAATTGTTCCAAGTCATCCAACCCATCAAACCTATTGAAAACCTCATCTGTCTGTCTGTCCTTAAAGGTCCTCTTTTGGCTGCACCCCTTATTACGCCCCCGTACAGGGAAGAAGCCCTCCTTGTCCTCCCTCATAGGGGCCTTCCCTTTATCTTGGGTGTGAGGAGCACCAGCCGACCCTATTTTTGAATCCTCAACAGGTTTTGATTTGGGGCACACCCTCTGCAAATGCCCATATTCATGACAAAAATGACAACGAAATGGCAACGTTTCATAGTCAAGTTGCTGAATCCATGAACTTGACCCCAACCGAAATTCGATAGAATCAGGCAAGGGCTTATTCAAATCAATTTCGACACATACCCGGGCATAGGTAATTACCTTCTTCTCCATAGTTTGTCTCGAAGGACCAATCGGTTTTCCAAGCTGACTTGCAACTAAACTAAAAATGTCCTCCCTCCAGAATTCTAAAGGAAGCCATGGTAATCTCACCCAAACCGGAACCCGTGAAGGAAGCTCTTCTGTAGGATTGAATCCCACATGCCAAGGCTTACTGAAGAGACCCACTTGATTGTAGAAATAGGGCCCTCCTTCAAAAACTTTATTCCTGTCTGACATGCAAGAGAAAACCACTTGAAAATAGCCATTGGCTGCCAACAAAACATCCATATCCCCCTCTGGAGACCAGGTACGCCGAGCCCATGATTCCAAAAAAGACAAGGATACTCAAATCCCTAGAAACTTACAGATCAGAGCATGCTTTGATAAATAGTTGATATCATCCACAATAGCTTCAGGTTGGATCTCAACAATCGGTCGATTATCACTCTTGGCAAGGCACCCATTCACCTTTGAGGGCCTAAAACCTCCAGACAGATATGAGGATTCTCCCATTCCTGTTCCAGACTCACCAAAAAAAGGATTTGTATGCAGTAGAACCGAAGGATTGCTTCCCACCACCGTATCCTTAAAAGACAACCCCTTACCACCAGGGGTGATCCCGTTCAGAGCCATGCAAGGCCTGAAACCAAAGAACCCCAAAATCCAAAACACGCCGGAGAAGAGCACAGAAAATAAACCCAACCTCCCTCCACCAAGCTTCAACCCCACCATAAAACACAGCCCTCCCATGCATTATTCAGTAGAACATCCCCTGCAACCACCACCTAGCGAGCTCTCAAACCATTTTGGAGGAAGAACAAGCCAAAACGCGACCAGAAAATGAGCAAAACGGCCACTCCGCCACAACCCCTACGCACTTTATCGCTCTACCCGAATGTCTCCCCTATTATTAGAAAAATTATAAGACAAGGTGTAAATTTAGGGCTAAGAAACCCTAGCGGCTCATACATTTCCATTCACTACCCTCTCCATCCTCAAAAAAATGGTCATACTTAGATCTATATGCATGTTCAACAAATTAATAAACAATATAAGTAGCATTACAAAAAAAATGTCAAAAAATAATGGTTATATTTAGATCTATATATGTTATCGAACTCACCAAAAATATACTTGGAAGCACTTTATACACATCCAAGGATGGGAAAAAATAATTATTGTAAATCAATCCTAACTTACAAGAACTATCCTAGAAAAAGGTTATAATAAGTACATAGTTCAATTAAAAGGCCTATAGATACCATTAGAATTAATTTTCTAAACAATTCATGGATGTTGCAAAAGCTTGTGTAGAGGTAACCTCTTTGAAGAATATTTTTGTGAAGAAGTTAACACAAAGTGCTTTTATGAATTAACCAGCTAGAGATGATGGCGGCGGAAGAATCATGCTGCTAGGGCCCCGCTGCGTCTCAGCTTCTTCTTCGTCAATCTGTAGTCGAGTCTAGCTTTCCGCCGCTGTGGGCTTTATTTCACCGCAGGCTATTCCCGGGTTGCTGTGGGTTTTGGGTTTCGGCCCGCGTGGGCTTTCCGTCTTTGGGCGGGAGTCTTGAAGAGGAAAAGGTTTGAAATCTGTAATACTTGATTCATCCCTTTCCTTTTTGTTAGTTTTTTCAGCGGCTGTTGGCCCATGGAGAATCGTAGTCTAGCTGGTTATCAAGTATCCTCTGGGGATTTGGAGATGATAGAGCCTTCTTCTCCTTTGCATGCCAGTTGCAAGGAGCAGTCAGGTAAACCCCAATCTGGGGAAGGTGTCTCCTCATCAAAAGGAATGTTTTGGATAAAAAAAGTAAACGGATGTTTGGAGAGATCTGAAGATCGACCAGTCCTGGTCATTCAACCTGAGCAAGTTTTGGAGGATGTTGAATACTGGTGCAATCATGCCCTTATCTGCAAATTTTTAGGCCTTCGTCTTTCACTACCTGTGCTGGAATCTTGGGCACGTAAGGTTTGGAACCCTGAAGGGGATATGGAGATCCTTTTAGCAGCCAATAACTATTTTCTGGTCATCTTCTCGAGCATGTCAGACAGGAATAGGGCTTTTGAGGGAGGCCCTTACTTCTTTAACTAGGTGGGGCTCTTCATTAAGCCCTGGCACATGGGCTTTAACTCTGCTGAGGAGATCCCCTCTCGGGTGCCGGTGTGGGTTCGTCTGCCAAGGCTTCCTTTAGAATTCTGGAGAGAAGATATTCTTCATTCAATCTCTTTGCTGCTTGGAAAACCTGTGGGATCGGCGTCACAAACTCAAGATCGCAAGGTAATTTCTTTTGCTCGTATTTGTGTAGAAGTTGATTTAAGTAATCCATTACCAGATTCTATGGAGATTTGCATGGGTTCATCGTCTTGGATCCAACAGCTGGATTATGAGACCCTACCATTTAGATGCAGAATTTGCCATGAATATGGTCATCTACATCGCAGATGCCCCAGATTTAAATCTTCACCCTTGGCTACCTCTGGACCTCCTAAGGATGATAAGGGGAAGGCGCCTTTGTCTGATGTACCTGTTGATAAGGAAGGATTTACTCAGGTTAAATCTCGTAACAAAGGAAAAGGCAAGAAGAGAACCTGGATGGATAGACAGAATGATGGCACCTTTAATAGGTTTGAGGCTCTTGATAGCTTAGTCCAAGAGGAAGGAATTCTAGTTGAGCTCTCTTTTGGGGATAAAGGTCAACCGGTGTCTGCATGAGGATGTCAAGGAGGATCGATTTTATCGCCGTGACATACAGTAGATCGATGGGTGGTGATTTACCCTTCTATGTTCGTATTAGATCTCCGTGAGTCTCAGTTCGATGGGCCTGTTTACAGGTCTGCTCGCTTCTAAGGAACCCTCTCGATCCTATGAAGGGTGAAGGCTTTCTCCCGCCTTAGGCTCCATCAAAATCCTCTTTAAGAAGGGGCCTTGACAGTCCGCCAAGGAGTGGAAGGAAGACCGACCAAGAGAAGGTCAAAACGGTAGCGATACATTGGTTGAGTCTGGGTCTGTGAAACCCATCGATTCCCACTTCTCCCATCCTCATAAATGATTGTTTTATCATGGAATGTTAGGGGGTTGAACAACATCCCTAGACAAAAGGCTATTCGCTCATTAATTGAATCTCAGTCTCCTGATTTGGTCTTCATTCAGGAAACCAAGCTTACTGTGGATGGATTGGCTAATTGTGCCCCCCGTATTTGGCCCCAAGGTTATTGGCAGGGGGTGGGGGCTTTGAGCAGTTCTGGGGGGTGGCTTGTTTCTGGAACCCGAGGAAAGTCTCACCCTTATGGTGGATCTCTAGCTGGTTTTCCATTACTTTGGTTGCTTCTATTTTTGAGACTGGAGAAAGATGCCTCTTCTCCAATATTTATGCTCCTACTGATCTTTCAGGTAAGTTACAACTTTGGGATCACATCAGATTCATCCGGTCTCTGGACCCTTTTCTCCCATGGATTATGGCTGGTGATTTTAATGCTATTATAAGTTTGGAGGAAAAACGTGGTGGAGTTGCTAGGCTAGATCATTCTTCAAATCTGCTTAGAGATAATATTGGTTTTCTAAATCTCATTGATGTGAAGCCAAACAATGGTGTGTTTACCTGGAATAATAGGAGATGTGGTGCTGAGACTATTTCTGAAAGGCTTGACAGATTTTTGGTATCCTGCTATTGGTTGCACAATAGGTGGACCACCAGTTCAGAAATTCTTGACTGGAGGGGTTCTGACCATTGGCCCATCAGACTCTCTGTCTCCCCTTATGGTGTCACCAAAAAGCCATCTTTCAAATTTCAATTGATGTGGTTAAGAGATCAATCTTTACAGGATCTTATGCTGGATTGGTGGTATGAAGGAAGGCCTGCCCATGGGACGGCCATGTTTACTTTTAGTAAGAGGCTTCAACATGTGAAGTACAGGCTAAAGAGGTGGAATAAAGAGTGTTTTGGGAACCTGCATGCTCAGAAAATAGCGGCTCAGTCCAAGTTGGATAGCATTACCCGACAGATTCGAGACCAGGGGTTCTCCCCTGAGCTCAAGAATGCTGAGTCTTTGGCTCTCAAAGGTTTAGAAGAATGGGATTTGAGGAGGATCTTCTCAAAAGCAGAATCTCTGCAGATTAATTGGTTTCTGTGAGGAGATAGGAACATCAGTTTTTTCACAACCTCTAAGCAAGGCTCCTGAGGGGAATCCCATTTCCTCTCTCTTGTTTCTCGAATTGATGGCTCAACCTCTCATCTGCAGAAATCTCCGTGCAGCTCACCATTTCAAACCTGTTTACCAAGGAGAACCTTGTTGTTAGGATGGAAGAGAGGGCTATCTTGGATTGTATTCCCCACCTAGTCTCTGCTGAGATGAATGGGGCTCTCCTTTGTCCAATCATGTTACCAGAATTGGAGAAAGTTGTGTTTAGTATGAAAAAAGGTAAAGCTCCTGGCCCTGATGGTTTCCCGATTGAGTTCTTTCAAGAATTTTGGGAAATAATAAAGTATGATCTCCTTGAGGTAGTTCAGGAATCGTATAGGAACAAACAAATGCTTAAGTCTTTGAATTCTACTTTTTTGGCTCTCATACCTAAGAAGGAGGGAGCTAATCGGCTGGACCAATTCAGGCCTATTGCTTTATGCAATGTCGTCTACAAGATCATCACTAAGTTGATTGCTGAGAGACTCAAGCCACTCCTTGATGCTTTGATCTCTGTTGAGCAGGGTGGCTTTGTTGAAGGAAGACAAATTCTTGATGGTGTTGTGATAGCTATGGAGGCTATTCATTCTATGGCTTCCTCTAAGGAGAAAGCTATGTTCATCAAACTTGACATGGCTAAAGCTTATGATCGGGTGAGTTGGGAGTTCTTACATAAAATTCTCTTGGCTTTTGGCTTTGATGAGGAGTGGGTGAATTGGGTTCTCAGTTGTGTGACCTCGTCCTCCTTTTCTGTCATCATTAATGGGGAACCTTCAGATTTGTTTAGTGCTTCTCGAGGACTTCGACAAGGGGACCCTTTATCTCCCTACCTTTTCATTATTATGGCGGAAAGTCTTGGCAGATTTATTAAATCTCAGGTGAGGCAGGGTCTTATACAAGGTTGGTCCTGGAACAATAATCTCCCTCCTTACTCTCATCTTCAGTTTGTGGATGACACTGGGCTGATGGGCTTGGCTAGAATTAGTGAGGCTCTACACTTCAGGAGAGCTTTGGACATCTATTTGAAAGCTTCTGGCCAGAGTATTAATGATGATAAATCTTCCATTTATTTCTTTAATACTCCTCGGCTTATTCAGAACAGGATTGCTAGGATTCTTAGATTCCAGATTGGTTCTCTTCCCTTGATGTACCTTGGGATTCCTTTGGCTTTGGGTTCTCAGCGTAGAGATTTTTGGCAGGGGATTTTGGATAAATTTCGGAGTAAGGTCAGTCATTGGACATATAGATGGCTCTCTTCTGCTGGGAGAGTGATTCTCCTAAAGACTGTGGTGCAGTCTCTTCCAATTTATAGGTGTTGTGTGCAGGTTCCCCCTTCCTCTTTTGTGAGGGACTTTGATGCTCTTTCTCAAAAATTCCTTTGGTCGGGCAACCTTCTCTCTTCGAAGTGGAGTTTAGTCAGGTGGGAGTCTGTTTGCAGGCCGAAGCAGGCTGGGGGCCTTGGTCTCAGGTCTATGGCTCTTATGGTCACGGCCTTGGCGGCCAAGCTGTATTGGAGATGGTGCAATAGTCAGGATCAGGACTGGGCTAAGGTTCTTGCTCTCAAGTATTTACCTGGTGCTGAGAGCCAAGATGTGTCACGCCTTGCTTTGTTGGGAAAAGGCTCTTGTATTTGGGATACTCTGAAGAAGGGAGCCCAGCTTATTAAGGATGGTCTCTTTTGGATCTGTAATAGAGGCTCTGATGCTCTATTCTGGTAGGACTCTTGGGATGGTTTCCCCCCCATTCTTTGTAGCTTCCCTCAGCTTCAGCCTCTTTACCATATCTTTTCTGATGCTGGATGGATTAAGGTGGAACATTTTAAAACAGTCAAGCATATTGGTCAGGTGGAGGTGTCCTGCTGGAAGGATCCCCAGGAGTGGCCCGTGGGTGGCTCTGATGAGGATCGTGTTGTTCTGTTTAAAGTCTTGGAGGGTAGGCTTTGCAGCTCCCTTAATGAGAGGGACAAGTTGGCTTGGAGTCCCAGCCCAAAAGGTAAATTTACTGTTGCTCAAGGCTATGCTATGCTTGACAAGAACCTTCATGGTCCTACGGAGGTGTCCTGGTGGAAGAAGGTTTGGAATAACTTCTCTTGGCCCAAGTGCAATTTTTTCTTATGGTTGGTTGCTCAGAAGAAATGTCTCACTTGGGAGAATCTCCACAAGCGTGGTTTTCATGGGCCTTCTATGTGCTTCCTTTGTTCGAGCAATGAAGAATGCTCTTCCCACTTGTTCTTTCATTGCCCTTTTTCTAGAGAAATTTGGCACAGGTGGTGGGAGGCCTGGCATCAGGGTTGTGTTCATGCTTCCTCCCTAATTGAGTTTTGGGAGAGCCTGGGCAGGCCTCCTGCGAAGACTTCTTTCCTTCAGGTGGCTTGGGCTGTTGGGCCTATTTTCATTCTTTGGAACCTTTGGCTAGAAAGGAATCATAGAGTTTTCTGTGATTCTAAGCTAGGAAGTGGTCAATTGTGGAAGAAGATTATTAGCAGGCTTCAGGAAACTATTTCTACTAAGTGTGATATGGATGAAAGGATTGATCCGGGTGATTATGCTATTATGAGGAATTTGAACCTTGGGGATAATAGTAGGGGATGCAGTGCTAGAAATAGACCCCGACATGACAAGCAACGGGTTTGTCGTGATGGGAGGTGGATGCCCCCCCAGTGGGGGTCTTGAAGATTAATACAGATGGCTCTTCTCGGGGGAACCCTGGACATGCGGGTGTTGGTGGTATAGGTAGAGGTGAAGATGGGGCTGCTGTGTTCTTCTTCTCTGTCTACAAAGGGCAACACTCTAATAATCTGATGGAGGCCCTTATATTAAGATTCACATTGAGCGTATCGCCTTTTTAGCTAGAGGAGTGATTATCCTGAGGGCGACTCTCAGATTGTTGTGGGATATGCCGAACAAACCGCAGGATTGGATGATGTTGTTCCGGCAATTAGCCTGTGGTTGCATGATTTAAAGGTCATCATTCCCTTGAGTCTGCCTCCTTTATCACATCCCTAGAGAATGAATCAAGTTGGTATCATGCATATAGCCTCTGAGGAATGGGAGGTCGGAATATTGCTGGGATCTGAAGACCTTTCTCTCAAGTATCATGAACTTGGAGAGATTATTGGCTGTCATGAATATGCAGCCTAATGGTCTTTGGTTGTTTTCCCTGCTTTTGGTGGGCCTTTGGCCCATGTTTTACTTGGATTTTATGGAATAAATTTTACCCTTTTCTTAAAACAAAGTGTTTTTATGATAAGTAAAATGTAATGAGACTTATATTTAACAAAATTGTGTCTTCACAATATCAAGGTAGTAGATACTAACTTGAGAAATAATATATTTGGCTAAAGAAAAAATAAATTGTGAAGGTAGTAGATACTAATTTGAGAAATAAGATCTTTGGCTAGAGAAAAAATAATTAGTTTTAAGGAAATTTTGAATCAACTTTTCTTGGAATAAGCAAAACTAAGAAACTTTCAAGAATAAGACCTAAAATAAAAAATTAAAATGTTAAAAACTAAAGCATAGGATGGTCTCTCAAACCTTTTATGTGTGTATAATGCTCCTTTGCTTCAAATTAGGAATTCCACAAAGAAACTCAACACAAGACTCCTAAACTACATATGTCTACACAAACTTATACTCCCTATTTTTTATTAGAATAGAAATATTTGTACAAATATCTAGAAGAAAGCAAGGAAATTGTTGAAAATCATGGAGAGAAAAGTAAGGGTTACACTAATGTACCCATTTAGGAGGTAAGTAATCCAAGGTTTCACAAATGGTTCACCTTCTTGTGTAGATCACAAGCATTGAAAGTCTAAATTTCTTGTATAGACCATGTGTCTATCAAATTTCATTTGGAATGAACATTTTTTTAAGAGGGAGAAAGTTCATAGTTATGTCACGCTTTTATAAAGGAAACGACCAACAAAAATATAATGTTTCAACTTGGACTACCTAAAAGTGACATGTATGTTTTAAGTTTTAAAATGATATAAAATATAGACACTCTTAATGTAGTTTATGTATTTTTTTCAAAAAAAAAAAGTTAAATATATATTTTTTATAAATTTAAAATAATTATTTTAATTGCTAATAAATTATAAAAATTTGAGGTCGATAGGAAATTGTAAAAAGCATAGTAATTTTTTAAAAATTGCTTTAATTTTTTTCTCACTTATAACTTGAAAATTTAGTGCATGGGAAAAATTATTTTTTTGATGAATAATTATTTAAAATTTTGGAAAGTTATTTTTTCTCAAAATTTCATAGCTTTGATGGGACATCAAATTTTATCTATATTTTTTAAGTCAATTTTATAGAAAGATAGATGTGATTCAACTCCCTTCTATGCTTGAGAAATTTGAATTGAGATCCCTAGATAAATAAAAAATTGAAGAAGCTCATCAAGATTTGAGTATTCAAAAGAGGAGGAAGAACCTCCAACTTGACTTTTTTGAAGGCCTACAAGGTGTAGACAACCACTAGAAGGGTATTCTTCTTATGATTTGAGAGTTACTTTTACTTTGAATACTAACATTGATGAATTGAAATCTATACAAGAAGAATTAGGTATGAATGATGTAGAACCCTCAAACATAGCCTTGGATGAAGAAATGGAAGCACTTAAAAAGAATGATACACAAGACCTAATACCATTTCTTAAGGGACTTAAACCTATTATATGTAAATGAGTGTTCAAAAATAAGATTGGTTCATATGGTACTATTGGGAAATACAAAGTGTGCTTGGCTACAAAAGGTTACTCTCAAGTTGAGGGGGTTAATTAAGATGATATCATAGAACTCTCTAGCACGAGAATATATCTACTCATGTTGTAGAACAAGAAGTATATGATTTTACATAGTAAAAGAAAAGGTAATTTAATAGAACACTTGATTCACTTACAAATATGAATCAACATTATTGTTGAGTGCAATCTACTATTGATTACACTCTAATGGTTGTACATAGTGTAGTCACATGAATTCTTTTAAAGACCCTTTTTATAGACCCTTTTTATAGACCCTCAACATTATCACAAACATACCCTTAACATGACTACCTTTAAGGACCGTTTTTGTAGACCCTCAATAGTTAATAGATAAAAGTTAATAGTAATTTGTTGTCAATGTTAATGGTTTGATAATTGCATATGCCACAAGAGTGTGAGAAAAATATGCTAATAATATTTTTTAGGGTGAATGCACAAAGATTTGTCCACTTAAGGTGGAAGTTTTGGCCTTAAAGTCAAAAAGCCAAAATCGGGCTCCACAGAACAAGATCCCATTTAGGATTGGGGTCCTAAGTCAAAAATAGAAACGAGATCCCATTTTTTAAAAATTGAGATCCC
>VDFB02237700.1:0-10348 GCA_007258455.2 Sequoia sempervirens | reverse complement strand
CAATTATTGAGCCTTATATGTAATAATGACTCTCTTCATTCACTATGATGATAAATGGTATAATAGAATTCCATCCATGGGATCATGAAAGATATTAATATCTACCCTAATGTACTTATGAGATATATTATAGAAGAATCTCTCATAGTGAAGAAACTAATTAATCCTTTGATAAGAATGAAATATTTATATCATCTTTGATCCTATTAGATGTTATTACTGAAATTTATTGATCTCCGACATTTCTAATGTCTCTTTGAGAAACACTTTGAATGCAAGATTCGGGTTTAAGTGCTCCCACTAGAAAGGGGTCATTACAATGGTATCAGAGCAACTTTCCTGCCACCCTGTGAAAATAGCGTTTGCAGACTTACCAAAGGCAAAGGTATACTCTATGAACATATAGAAACACATTCCAATTTATGCAAATCAGGTATGACTGGTAACCGCTGAATGTAATCACTTGCTGTTGATATTCATTATTCTTATCATAGCTACCATATGTAAGTATAAAATAAATATCAAGATATATATGTATAAATAGATATGCTATTTTGAATTGGACAACTAATGAGGCCAGGATGATCTATTCCATCATAAGTATTGTGTGTGGTCAGCCCACGAAACAACCATGGAAGGCAAGAGGAATCTGTTGGTAAGTATAAAGGTAAAACACATCATGAATTTAGATATCAATGTTTAGTAAATATATCCTGCGGTAGAATGAGGACTTATATATGATGATATTTATTCTAGTTGATGTCGTTCATTTCTATAATGTCATTTTTGGAATAATAAAGTTTTACGTGCTACTTAATATCTTATAGAATTATTGATATGTTTTGAATATCTAACTATATTATTGTGATATATTCTATCATAATGTCTCTCACATGAAGTGTATTTCATATTTTCCTCAAAGTTTTGTATCACCAAACAAACATGTAGAAAGTTAAAGGAGGTAACCTATAGGTTGAGCAGATACTAGTTCTCCACTAGGTACGCCACTCCCCGGATCGGATGACCGAGAGTCATGCCATCGGGAGCCAAGGGGGTGATATCCGCTCTTGGGCTTAGTGTGAGTATCTACGGGCCTCCTATGGATTCCTCTCCTCTAAACTATCACATGTTTGATTTGAGGGATTCTCCAACTTAGTTGGGAAGTGATGAGAATGGGTGAGGAAAGCAGATACAAGCGTATCCCCTAAGTACACCACTCCTCGGATAGGATGACTGAGTATCATGCCATCAGGAGCCAGGAGGGATGGTATATCCGCTCCTGGGCTTAGGTAAGATTGCTTCGGGCGGACTTATCCTTCTCATCGAATCCCTATCTATGATTGAATCACCTTGAACATGATATGGTTTGTCTTATATAATTACTTTTGAAAGTGTGTACTTCATGACAATGTATTCAAGTGTATTCAAAGGTTTACTTTGTGACTTATATGTATGCTTCTAACATATGTTCATGAGAATACTTTTTTGTATTATGTGTATTCGCGTGTATGCTTCATACTCATGTGTATACTTGATGACTTTGGGATAGTGGATGGGTCCACGGTGTAGTATGGGATGCACCAAATCCCCTTCCCAATTGTCTAACGGTATACTTCATTTGATTGTATTCGTATTTGAGTGTATACTCTATGACTTGTGATTATATTGATGCAATTGTATTCTAGTGTATACTCTGTGATTATATTTGTATTTGAGTGTATACTCTATGACCTTGTATTTATATTTGAGTGCATACTTTATAACTTGTATTTGAATTCGAGATGCATTTGTATTCGATTGTATACTCTATGACTTATATATGTATTCGAGTGTATACTCTATGACTTTGTATTTGTGTACTTTGTGACTTTGTATTCAAGTGTATAGCTTGTATTCAAGTGTATTCAAGTGTATACTTTGCGGCTCATGTGTATTCAAGTGTATACCATGTGACTTATGTGTATTCGAGTGTATTCAAGTGTATGTTTTGTAAAATACATGCTTTGTGACTTGTGTGTATACGTGTATTCATGCGACTTACGTATTTAAGTGTATACTTTACATGTATTCATATAAATGCTTTGTGACTTCATGTACTTGTGTGTATGCTTCATGCATTATTCACATATATGCTACATGCTCCTTGTGTAAATTCTATGTATTACATGTATTCGTGCTTCATATTTATACTTAATATATCATATGCATCTATATGTCTCTTCAACAAGATGTGTTCTTATTACTTTTGAAAGTGCGAGGAATGTTCTTTGTCAAGTTGCTTAAATTGGATGAGTGTTGCCTATGTGCTTGAATTGGTTGCTTGCTTATTTGAGCTATTTGTTTTCCTGGTTGAGCTACTCACTTGTGTACTTGAGTTGGTTGGTTGCTTGAGCTATTTGGTTAGGCTACTTGGTTGTCTGCTTAATTTCTAATTCATGTGGTTTAAGCTATGAAGTGTATATTATGACTTGCGTATATGTGTATTCATGTGACTTACATATACTTCATGTATTCATGGGTATGAATCAGGCCTTATGTATGCATGTCTTCATTAAATGCCTCTACTTTTTGTGTATTTAGATACATGCTTCATGTATATTAACTTTATGCTTCACCTATCTCATGGTGTTTTGTTTCATGGTATATATGGACATGCCTAGCATCTTATTTGCCCACTTCATGACTGATGTACACTAATACATGACTTTTTTTGTTCTTAAATGTATACCTTGTGTTTGTATAATCCATGTCTTATATGTATTTGTTTGTATTGCCGAGTGTATCTACGAGCATTCTCATGCCTATATTCTTTATTTATGATCATTTCGTGCTTTATGTATATTCAAATAAATGCTTCATGCGTATGCTTGAGTGTACTTAATTGTCTTCTAAAATTCATGCCCCATGATTACGCTTCGTGTATCTCGTGTATTCTTTTCATTATTTAATGCATAATTCCATGTATAGAAGTAAATTTGAGTGTACTTAAATGCTCTACATACTCATGCCTTACGTGACGACTACTTGTTTCTCGCTCTATGGTGTAATTCCTATATGTATGCTTCATGAATACTTCATGCTTACTGCTTATGTGTATTCAAATGTGTGGTTCAGACCTTATAAGTGTAACAGCCCGACCCTTCGGTAAAATTAAAATTTTCATAATTTATATCCTACAAGTATGTAAACGTGTTAATCATGTCATTGCAATAGAATTTTTCTTTTTCTTTATTGACAAAACATGAACAAATTGCCATATTAATATACAACAAAGACTCCCTTTCAATATAATAACTTCACATGTACATGAAACAAGAATACGTACCTTAACTAACATAGCTCCAATGAGCTTTAGAACAAATAGTTGTAAGAAGGTCCAGGAATCCGTCCTTTCAAATCTTGGTACATCGGCCGCTTGCTGAGGAGGAGAAACATCACTCGGGCGCTTTTCCGCCAACCACGGACTTATAATGCGGTCCCCCGCACGATCATTTTGCAATGAACGGCCCTCCCTTCGAAGAAGAGATTGGTTGGGTAACCTTTAACGACTACCAACTGGACATAGTGCTGTGATCCTACAAAACTAGCTTTCGTGCAATCGGCAATACTCAAACTAGGATGTAATTCGGGATCACGGTGAACTGACAGTGTAGTACAACAACTAAATGGTTCCTTACACTACTTTGGCCAAAGTGTTTACGTTCAATGAAGAACATAGGTCATTTGTCACATACACTAGCCAGGTTCAACTTGACTTGAGGCTATCTTACCCTACGCGTAGGTTAGTCTATCGGGGTAGCCGTACCCTAGACTTCCTACAAGTAGTTAACTACTAGAAAGGAGATCAATTTAACAAGTACTCACAACTATCTCCCTTATTCGGGACTTTCTCATCCTAGGAGCTTTTAATAACTTGACTAAGTTAATCTTCAACTAGTTGTGATCGGTAACTTATTAAATACCCTCAATTCATCCCCTAGTATTAAATAATTATGTACAAGCATATACTCCATATATGGAGCCAATACAAATAATGCAATTTTACTCTTCAATGGATCAGTAAATCCGTCTACTAATTAATATAATTTACTCTTCAATGGAACAATATATCCGTTTACTAATTAATGCAAGAGTTAATAGTATAGGACCTGCCTTAGCCTTCCTATTTCTCAAATTATCCACTTGTTTAATGGTTCAACAACACTTCTATATTTAAAGCATTTTTTTAGAAATTCTTTCCAAGTATACCATAAGGAACGACCTTCAATTCCTATTATGTTTCAATGAAAGTGGACTTTTATTTGTAAACTCTTCTAGACCAAAGAAATATAGCAACTTCATGAATAAGTAAAAGAATTAACGTGCCTGACAAGAGCTTTCCACAAGTGTTGATCTAGTGAGAACTTGCTACACCTACAGCCTCCAGCCAAAGGACTTCTTAGCAGATTAAAAGCTCACTCTAGGAAGGATGAACACTCTGAATTTTCTCACAAAATTGCTAAATGCTCTCAAAAGCTCTCTTAGCAGAATATTTCTCACTCTCAGCAAATTAACACTCAGAAATACTTGTCATGAGACTAAACCCGAATTCCAGATTGTGTGTTATAGAATGAACAGGGACGGCTCAAATACTAAACTCAGAATTGCTCAAGTGATGTTTTTAATGAATGGAAGGCGTGTATATTTATATACCCGAATTGCAACCGTTTTCCCTTTAAGAAGGCATGCAGATTGACAAGTGCCCAGATTTAGTCAAAAAGACACTTGGCGAGTTTATAAACCCTAAGTCATTATAATACAGATGAATCGACTTCCCATTAAGCCAGCAATTGAAGAACTTTTCAACTCTCAAGGCAATTTTTTGACAGCTCAAGGCGTTTTCGGTTTTTAAGGGTTTTATTGAAGCAAAGATCCCACGTCGCCATTTTAGTTGCCAAAAGGACTGCGTATGCATTAAGCTCAACGACCAAATCGCGGCCCGTGTGTCACAGGCGCGAGCTTCTCCAGGCACGTGATTTTTCCAGCGCCGTTTTCTTTTTCACGGGAATGAAATCCCTAAAACGCATTTCGTTTTCCTCATTAATTTATATTTCGACTTTTCTCTTTGAAGTATTTTGTATTTTACAAATATTTAACTCTCTTAAAATATTTCGATTCAAAGAAGTATTTACATCTTAGAGAAAATTGTCATTTTTAAGAAAACGTTATATGATATAGTCTCATTTCACTATTTTAAATTTCATTTAAATCTTTTATTTAAATTCATCTATATATATATTTTATTTTATTAAAATATTTATATAATATAGTTTTATTTTACAATATATATTTTTATGTATAATTATTTAAATTAATAATTTAAATAATATCGTATACATATTTATACTTGTAAAAACTATATTATATTTATATTTTAATATAATATTAAATATATAAATATATTTATCTTTATACCTACACATGTATATACATCTACATTATACGTACGTATGCTGTGAACTAGTCAATACTATACCTAATCATGTATATGTATATATATGTGTATGTATAAATTCTGAGGTTATAAACCGTCACAATATACTTATAACAACAGGTTAGCTGTGGATACGTATTCATGTGTATACACCTGTGTATTTACTTTACGTACAAGTATTTATAAATACACTCATATCGACACACACGTATGGCATATCCATCTGCTCTAATACGTTGTATCGACATGAATGCACTTATGGATACTTATACATATCGTATTCATATGTATATATATACACGTACCCACCTCTAACAAGAAATATTATTCCACCTGAGATTATACTGACAAGCATCACTTATTTACACATTCAGAAGAAGTTACGACTCCTAATGATACTTAAACAAGCCTACAGATGACTTACCCTTAACCACAACAATGACTTAGCTTACTCAGTCTATAGTTTGTGTGTGTATGTCCAATTGGTACTCGTTACTGTTTACTCGACCAAGTTCCTCCCCGAGTGATATCTCTCCTCTGCCTGGAGGTATGAACCTGTTTCCTGCATATCATGAAACGACAACGGGAGTCATATGCTCAAAACAAAGCAGAATACATGAACATTTCAAAAGTCAGATTATTCACAAAACAATAACCTTCTATTCTCTTTTATGCAGTATTTCACCAAGAATAACATCAAATGAAACAACATTCATATTGAAAACAAGGTACATGCATCATTAATTCACCTCCAATATTTATATTTACTCTATCTAGTAATGGTAAATTGTAACGTCACAATTTGGGATGTAACAAAAGTGTGTCTCATGTCTTACATGCATGCCTATTGCCTAAAGTGCTTTAGCATGTTTACTACGTGTGTATATTTTTGTTATGCTCTTGAGTGTATACTTCTAATTAAACATGCATACTTCTCCGAGTGTATTTACATACCTTGAGTGTATTAACGTGCCTTACTTGTATCTCCTAAGTGTATGTATGAAATCTTGCGAGTGACTATGTGCTTGCTATATATTTGATGTGTTTTCAACATGATTATTTCATGCAAGCTTTATAGGTGATTAATTCATGTTTGTCAAGACTCTTCATACATGAGTGCCCTTGTAATGGCTCAAATATGCTTCATAACGTGACTTATGTGCCTTTCAATGTTTTCTCATGCTTCATTACTATTGTGATTGTGACTTACAATATCTTATGTGCATACCTTGTAACTGTTTCAGATATGATAATTTACGCCATGTATGGTATGTATTCAACATGAGTGATTATATGTGTACCTATTGTATGACGTTGATTTCTACATATCTAAAATATCGTCTCTATGTCCGATGTGATTGATGCATTTTTAGCATGAGTGTCTATGTGTATGACTTGCTTATAACCTTTGCATGTTACACCATGTATTTTTTATAATCGCTTGTGCTTAACAATGATAAAAAAAAAAAATCTTTCTTAGTAGATTAATCATAATTCAAGTTTAAGATTGCTTGAGGACAAGCAATCTTGGGCAGGGTGGACTGTCATGTCCCCGAAATCACAACCTTAACGTTGAAATATGATTGAATAAATAAACTGAATAACAATATAAATATCGAAAATATAAATATTAACAAATTAAGTAAATATCATAAATAAATAAATATAAATAATTGCCATTTTTATTATTATCAATACAATATTATTATAAATTTAAATTAAAGATATAACTATCCTTCATAATATTAAATTAAAAGCATAACATCAAAATATTATTTTGATAATACATATTTATCAGCATAAGCTTTGAGTAAGCCGTTTTTTGGTTATAATCATATTACTAAATGAATATAATAAAATAGTAAATAAAATAATAAAATGAATATAATCTAAAATATTCATAATTACCAAGTAACAATATTACAATTATAATTGTTGAGCATATATAAATAAAAATGAACATAATTTGAAATATTGCAAACTAAGACTTCATACGGTGAACCCAATCCTCAAAGTAAACAATCAAAATAACAAGACTAATCTGACATAAGCAAAAGTCAACAATTATTATGGTATCGGTCACAAAGGTAGTGATGCCTCCTAAATCAGCAAACTTTAGATACTTTAAAACAACGAATTGCAAGTGATGCGTCTATTCCAAAAAGGTATTGTTTAGGGCAGCAGTCACGTCCCAGCAAAAGACTACATGTATATTTAAGGGAAGGAAAAAGGAGTATCAAAAATATATTCTGATCGATGGATGAAGGGATATAAGAATATATTCTGAGCAAAGGAATAAAGTGAAGAACATATATGTATACTCTGAATAACCAGCGAATGATTTATAGAAGATTATCGTATGGTTTCTGCAGACTGTGGTATGTTCCATTAGGGAATATAATTATGTATTTTGCTGTTAATATTTATTATCCTCGTAGTTATTATAAGTAAGTTTAATATGATTGTTGATTTATATTTGTTATCACTGGAATCTAAAATTTCGTTCCATGGATAACCCCCTCTGACTTATTAGTTTCCACAGGATTACGTGTGAAGTTCAAACGCATAGCAGAGTGATTTCAAACCACCTGAAATCGCGTTCCTAAGCCTCCGAATAATCAATTGAGCATTCCCCTATGTTAAGCTTCCTTGAGGAACCAACGAAGGATCTTTTCGCGAGGAGTTTCTTTATTTCATGCCAATTGAATTCACGAAAATGCGGTGTACTTGAAAAAGTCGCTCTATACAGGCCAAAATTGGCTAAGTCACACGGGAAAATGCAAAGGCTAAAATTCGCCCTGCATGCGATTGAAATTTCAAAAAGAATTCACAATAAGCAGCTAAATTTTAATCATTACACCTTTTCGCCATACTCTGCTCTTTTTCATGTTTTGGCCACGTTTCTTCATGATTTAGTTTTTCGTCAATCGTGCCACTTTTCGTGCCTAGATTTATTGCTCAACTTGAGTTAGGTTTTTAATTTTCATTTTCACTTAAATGAATGAATTCGCCTTTTTCATTGTTTTCATTTCATATTCTTTTCTCTCCTCTTGCTGTGCGAGTATTCTTCAAACTGCAAAATCACGTTTTTGGAGATTTCGCCTTCTCCTTCAGCAAGCTTCGCGTTTCACACGGGTAAGTCTTTTTGCATTGTCTTCTTCTTTCTTTTGTTGTATATGATCAAATGTTCTTTATTCGCGTTTTTGAACCCTACGCATTCTTTTCTGTTCTCCCTACGCGTTGTGTTCTTCTTCTTTCGCGTTTTTCATTCTTACGCTTTTTGTTCTTCCCATTCACGTTTTCTCTTCATTCGTTTTTCTCAATTCTCCCTATAAGCGTTCTTCTTCATTCGCGTGTTTCTTCTTATTCTTTCACAACGCAAGTTCTTTCATTTCATTTCAATATCATTCTCCTCACAGATTTGTATCTTTCCAACGTTTTGTGCTTGTTAAGCATGCTATTCATGTCGCTCTCTTCATACGTTGTGGAGCGAACTTTGAAACCTCACAAAGAAAAAGAGAGAAAGATTTCTTGATGAAACCCTTGAATGCGTATGCATTGACTTTGAGACAAGTCTTCAAAAGCTTTCATGATTCAAACAATTTACATTACCAAGCATAGGTGCTATTTTTATCCATCCTTACATCTGTCTTTCACTAAAAATATGCTCAAATGCTGAAGCGCTAAAATTTAGCACCATGACATGTTGCAATACATGTTATTTTTCCTAACACTGAAAGATGTAAGGGCGCTAAAATTTAGCGCCCTTGCATCAAAAGCAATTTTCCCGAGATGTAAGGGCGCTGAATTTTGGCGCCCTTACACTTTTTCCAAGTTTTCTCTAAACCTTCCCAAATGAACTTCATTTTCGACCAGTGCACTTCTGAACCTCGTCTTTCCGCCTTTGTGCATCGTTTTGCGTGCCTCGTCATCCGCTCCATGCTTTCCCATCCTCGTGCTCATTTCGCGCTTTCCCATGTTTCCTAACAATTGATGTTTGTTCTGGCTAAACGGATTGCAGTCTATTTTCAAAGATCGTCAAGTCAAGATTGATCAGGGTTCCAGTTCTTTTTGATGACTGCTACTAAGCCTCCTTCTTCTTCGAAAGCAAAAGGCAAGATGAAATACAAATATCAAGGCGTCTATCCGCCAACTATGGTGCTTTCCAAAGTAGAAGAGATAAAAGATACAGAAGTTGGTCATCAAGACTTAGTTGACTTAGCAAAGCTAACTGAGACGAAGCCTCTTCCTGATTGAATGAGAGCTATCATACACAGCAACCTCCACTTGGTGGCGATGTTCCCTACAGCTGCGCACAATACCGAGTTTTTTCTTCAAGTTGCGTCTCATTACATCAGAGAAAGCAGAAGTGTGATCGACTCTTCTAGGCCACCGAGATTAGAGACTACGACCACAGATTTCTTTGACATTGTCTTTTCCAAGAGTCCCTCATATGGAGAAATACATTGACATCTCTATATCAAAAGCACAAAGAGATCTTACGATGCTACGATCCCAATAAAGCTAAGCGGTTGATAAACATATTGGTTAAAGAGCCTAGATCATCTGGATTTCTAGATGGCGAAAGGACTCACAGTGACTTCAAGATGGCGTCAAGGATATGATCACATTTCTAAGCAGAGTGAAGGGCTTGCCGGAATCATCTACTTTTCACGATTGGATGTATGAATACATCAGGATCATAAGAAGGCAGAAGGTGCATATTGACTGGGGCAAAAAAATTAGTGATGAGATACACGAGCAGTTGATCAATGCTCCTTCTACATTGAAGTTCTACATAACTTCTTACCTGGTGTACGCAGTAGCTGTGATGAGACAATTCCCAGGTCTATCTACAAAGGGAATCGGATGATG
>VDFB02237699.1:0-10301 GCA_007258455.2 Sequoia sempervirens | reverse complement strand
GAGCAACTTCAACTTAGAGCTTAAACCCTAGTTTTGTCATCTGATGTCCTAAAAAGATGGGCGCCTTTCTTCACCTGGGGCGCCCATAGTCACCAGTGTTAGAAAATTTTATCATTTTTTAACTTCCTCGCCTCCTCTCCCGTAAGTTGGTTTATCATCTCATTGCTGAAAGCCTCGGTCGTCAACCGACGCCGATGTTCGACCGAATTTCCTATTGATATCTCTTTGAGTTTCCATATGCTTCCGGAAGTAGAATCTGTGAGGGAAACCACCGATTATTTCAGATTCCGACCACTAACTGATGTAATTTTATTTTGTTCTCAATCAAAATTAGTTTGGACTCGGGCGACCAATTTTCTACTTTAGAAAGCTCTGCCAGATCCATTTCAAGAAACCCTAGAACGCGACACCTGGTGGTAGAAAATTTCTAAAAATATACCTTCCTAAAAATTTAGTGGATGAAAACCGAGATCCGGTTTTAGATGTTAAATGCCTGCTGCACTACAGATCAGCTCTGTAAAATGAAAATTTTCGTGTTTTGAACTCATGCAAGCATATGTACCCAAATTTTGACGCTTTTGACTCCGATTTAATAAGATTCTACTCATTTCTTCAAAATGTCAAGTATAACAAAATTTTTAATTTTAAAGTAACATCATTTTACAATGGAATAATCTCACCCACCTAATAAGTGGAGTATTCCCTAATCGCTAGGATGCCTCAAGATCAATGTAGATGAATTTGTAATTTCCAGCTTAGATTATTCCTAACATCCTCCCAATGATATGTCACCTCACCACATTGGGGATCTTGTGAACATCTCTTTGTTAGAGCTATTTCCATGTCGATTTGTATCACTTGAGCTAACGCTAATCTGGACTTGTTGGGCTTCTAGTTTCCAGTATTGAATTTTGGGGAAAAAAGTAAGGGGAATATTTCAAGGTACCAACCCTTGTTAGCAACTTCCACATTAGCTTGCTCCTAATGAGCATCATCTGAGGGCTTTATCATTTCTAATAGGAGATATGGCTAATACCAATCTAGGAATTTTATCATTTTACCCATTTCAGCATCATCCCCAAACTGGCGTATAGTTGTGAATTGTGAAATACCAAAGGGTTGGTGAGAGTGTTGGGACCATCCCCAAGATCTTCATTTTCGTGCAGGAAAACCATGAGATCCATGAGAAGGTCTTGAACTTCAACTATGTCCACACCAATGTACTTGAGGAGGGGATTGACCCTTGTGAGAAGGTGAGGTCAGTGGGACTGGGGCAACAACATAAGGAGCATTTCCCTAGTGATCTAGCAGCACTTAAAAATGAAAAACCTTCAATGCAATCTTATGGGTTTGTAGTTGGATCTGTAAAAGAACATTGGAACATATCATCAACTTACTAAAAGATATCTTAAAAAATTCTTCTTTATGAAATGGCTTAGCTCCTACCCTCATCCACTTCTACTTCCAGACCATTGCAAATGGATTTTCTACTGCTCTCTGCCCTTGTTGGTGGTGTGACTGGTGATTTTGGAGATGGATTAGGTGTTGTCTCACCCTCTTGTCCTGTAGTTGGTGATGGTTGCATTGTTTCAAGGATTGACATGGAAAATGTGTCGGTGCCTTCAACAACTGATCCTATGGCTTGCATGAATTCTCCTATGTCTGAGGTTCAATTTTTTGCTGCAGATGGTGTTATGAGTCCTCTTGCCACATGAGGTTTTGCTCCTGGTTCCCCATCCTATGCGACCATGGTGGGTTTGGGGGCCCCTACTCGCCCTCCTCTATGTGACAAGACACAACACCTACTTTGTTCCAAAACCCCCCTACCATGGTTTGTCGATAGGAGATTGTTGATAATGAATATTTTTATAGTCATCTTGGCATTATTGGTAGATTTAACAACTTGTGGACCTCTGTTCCCAACTTGAACAAATGGGTTTCAAATTCATGATTGTCTCTTGTTGAGGGAAAGATCAAACTCTATCCTTGTGCCACTAGGGCTTCTTCATTGTGACTTTTGACTCTTCAGATGATAGGAATTTGGTGTTGGATAATAGGATATGGTTGTGGGGTAATCACTCCCTCTCGCTCAAGCCATGGTCCTCTTTGTTCAACCCCCTTTCTGAACCTCTCAATATTAGTCCAGTTTAGGTTAGGCTTCCCAATATTCCTCTCCAATTTTGGGAAGAATCCTATTATGAGGCCATTGGTTGTTTTCTAAGGATGGACACTATAACTTTTTCCATGGGTATCACCACGTTTGCCATTATTTTGGTGGACATTTGTAAAAACCCTTGTTCTCCCTGATTCTGAAAACTGCTTGTTTTGATTGTTTTTTCTCATTTTTGCATATACCGTTGAAGTGCGATTTTGAAAGAAATTGCATATAAAAATTAAATAAAATACCACACGTCTACAAATGATGGAAACTGATTGATTTATTGATACCAATAGGTTTATTGATCTACTATGCTGATTACAAGCAAGATCTGATGACATGCAACTTAAAAAGCAACAATATTATTGATGTAAAAACCTAGTATTTGCAGCAGATTGTAAAACCCTTGAAAGATGTGTCCAGATCTTTGGAAAATGGCGCCTGGAAATGAAGAACCCTTCCGGATGAATTCCAAACCAAAAACCCTGAAGATGCAATCTCTGAATAAGTTCTGTGATAACCTCTGAATGAAGCTACCTCTCTGATAAGCAATAAATCAGCTGATATTTCACAGCCTCTAAACTGCAACACTGAAGATGGCTCGTTCTCCAATGCCAAAAAGACAACTGAAACCCTTGGCTCCGTTCTCTGGAAGAATACTTGATCAAAAATTGATTTCATAACATAATGAACTTTCTTCACAATGAAAAATACTTATATTCTCAAGAGGGTCGACTTTTCTCAAAAAGGCATCATTTAAATAAAATTGAATTTTATCTTTTAATATTTCCAAAGTCTCGAACGCACTTTTAATTATAAATTATAATTAAAAAGTGGCCCCCCCTTCAATGTTGGTCGAACCCTTCAAGAAATCACTTAAGTTATAATATTAAATAATATTATAACTTTATATTATAAGCTTCAATAATTAATATTTAATTTGACAATTAAAATATTAATATCTTTCTCAATTTACGTCCGATTAACGAACCGTCTGAAGCTGAAGAATAAGTGATTGACTTTGCACATGACCAAACCATACTGCTAAAAATAGCAGGGGTGCTCCGCTGAATGACCTAACTTACTAAAAATAGCAAGTCAGGCAAATGATGTCCGAATGACCCCGAACGAAAGCCAACTGGTAAGTTCTGACAATCCGAAGCCAAGCCAAGCTCCAAAAGAGACCCTCTAACCATACATATTAGCCTACGAGGGCTAAGAATAGGCTAAATCCACCGAACTCTGATGCTCGCAAAATTGGGGACATTACAGTCCGCCCTCCCTGAAATTGCTTGTCCTCAAGCAATCTCTACCGCAAAGAAACCCAACTCCTCGGAAGGCCCAAAAGAAGAACTGTAAAGTGTCCCACACATCTCTAACTATCTCCTGTAGCATCAACAAAAACACAACTGCGCAAGCTATCCCTGGATCCCAAACCCAGAGTGAAAGTCTGTCGTGTCTGTTATCCTCAGGCTGCCACTGCGCTCTACTGCCTCGAACTTCACCATGCTGAGAATAGTGAAGTAACCCAATGGGACCCATCCAATACTCGGTGCCAAAGCTGTTGCCACCGGGATCCCAATACAATATGAATTCACATCCACCTGTCATGCGGAGATAAGAACTTCTAGAAGCATCTGCTACACCGAATCTCTCCCTGTCCTCTGCTAAACCCTCATGGATGTGATAACTGACCAAGCCATCATGCCAACTGACACCATAGTCATCCTGTAACCATGTACCCAGAAGAAAACTTTGTGACCAAGAAGTAGCAAACCCTGTTGGATACATATCAGCATGATGTAAAACTGACAGCTGTCCCTGCAAGTAATCCCCCACAAACCGCTGAGTCTGGCGCTTGCAGCTGCTAATCCCATCTTCTAAAGATGGTGAATACCCATCCCACAATGGATGGTATAACTCAGGAGCCAAACCACACTGATGCATCATCAAATCCTCCGTGTGTGGACTAAAGGAGAAGTGATGAACACTCCTCACTATGCAATCAAGATAAAATGCTCCCACCTCTATCAATGGCTGACCATCATAGTCCTGGGGAAACAAATCAGCATAAGTACAAATCTCCATACTGGATGATGCCCTACATATCTCCTGTGACGACGATGGAGTAGTGACGTGATCTGTCACACAACTCTCGGAAAAATCAACTATCTCATCACAAGAGCTCTCAACCAAAACACTCATCCCATCTGAATTAACTACACCAATGTCTGTGATAGATGTAACCACATCCTCACTACAACCCGTGGATATAAGATCCTCATCAACTGCCTCTGTATATAACTGTACTGTATCTGCAGCTGGTGGAGACTGTGCCAAACTCAACTCCACGGTAAGCTCCTCCAACCGTGACTGTGACTCTTGAAGGGCCAATTGACTGCTCTTCAATGAGTCCATAGTCACCTCAAGCTCATGAGTGAGCTCATCGACCTGCTCCTCCTTTTCCCTTCAATGCATCATAACAAATGCAATCCCACTCGAGAAGAAAATCCCTGTCCGCAAGTAGTTTTAGGTAATTTTGTTTCATCATTCCAATTGCTTCTCGAAGTGCATGTATCTCTGCAAGGGAAAAACCACTATCACCATGCTCATCTGTCAAAGGAGTACTCCAACCATAGGTAGCCAACATCTGACGAGCAACATCAAAATGCTCAATGGTTGTGGCAATCATATTGTCATTCACTTTTAGTTGCCCAACCAAATGATGAGGACTCTGTAGCTTATGACCCCCATACAAGTTTTCCGGTTCACAATATGCACTATGATATGAGGCTGATTCGTCATCACTCACCTCATGATAAGCAGCATCATGTGTGCTTTCATCCATGCACACCTCAACATCTAAGGTACTGCTGCTTTGTCCCTCAAAGGATGGCTCAACTGGCAAGGTAGAAGTTGCTGGTATGACAGTATCTTCACACACTTCTACTCCCAATGTAACTGCATGCCCATCCAAAGCACGATCTGGGATTCCATATCAACATATGAATCTTCTAGCTTGTTTTCAAAGGTCTGATCTGGAAAATCAGACTCACCATGACATGAATCCTCCACATACAATGCATCATTAGTACCCAATTCCTGAGTACTTTCATGTGACAATTCAATAGGATCATTTTGCACATGTGAAAACACTTTGTCTCATGCTCATGCAAAGTTTCAGAACTTAACATTTGTACGATAAATTTAAAACTTTACAATTCATACATAAAAGTAAGAACAATACCATTTTGATAAAAAAATTTCTTTTCAAAACATAAATAAGAAACATCTTTTGCATCTTTAAACTATTTCATTCCAAATGAAATTACAAAGCATGAAGAGAAATATACATACATAGCCCATAGGCTTTTGACACCAATAGAAATAAGAAGGTCCAGGAATCCGTCCTGTCAAGCTTTGGAGCATCCGTCGGGTGTTCGTGGAGGAGAAACATCACTCGAGCGTTTTTCCGCCAACCACGGACTTATAATGCGGTCCCCCGCACGATCATTTTGCAATGAACGGCCCTCCCTTCGAAGAAGAGATTGGTTGGGTAACCTCTAATGACTACCAACTGGACATAGTGCTGTGATTCTACAAAACTAGCTTTCGTGCTATCGGCAAATCACAAACTAGGTTGTATTTCGGAATCACGGTGAACTGACAGTGTAGTACAACAACTAAATGGTTCCTTACACTACTTTGGCCAAAGTGTTTACGTTCAACGAAGAACATAGGTCATATGTCACATTCACTAGCCAGGTTCAACTTGACTTAAGGCTATCTTAATTCTACGCGTAGGTTGGTCTATCGGGGTAGTCCGTACCCTAGACTTCCTACAACATCTTACTACTGGGAAGAAGAATCCATTTAACAAGATACTACAACTGACGCCCTAATTCAGGATATACACATCCTAGGGATACAATAACTTGACTAAGTTGTTTGTATTTAGTTGTAGAATATAACTTGCAAATATTCTCGACTCAATCCTAGTAACTATTATTTATACACAAGCATATGCTCATTATATAGAGCCATTTAAATACAATGCAGATTGCTTTCCATTAACTAATGTAAAACGTACACCAATGACAACAAAAGCCATGAAAAGACTACATTTATGATAATGGTTAAGAAACTGTTATTCTTTTTAATTCAATCTTAAGTCTACCAGACAATCAAACTCTTTCCTTTCCAGCCATGACTATAATTCAGAGACCTATCAGATTACTCTGGAATATTAGCAAAATATGTAAAGTAAGAATTTAGCATGCCTGATTTAGCTTTCCACAAGTTTGGAAGATAGCTCCTTCACTTGCCTTCACTCAGATAACTTTCAGCTTGATTCTTGAAACCAATACTCCAACACAGTAAACGAGCAATTCCTGATTACTCCTCTCTTATTCTGAGACTACTTCAAACTAACAATTCCAAACTACTGCTCTCTTGTTCAGAGATTACCTCACATTAACAAAATAACTTAACAATTTCTTTACTAAGGCGAATTCACTCTTTAGCTATAAAATGCTCAAGGAAAACTTGACTGTAAATTCGTGAGAGTATGAATGCCAAACGCAGGTATATATAGGTTTGATTTTAAAACTGATTTCCACCTTCTATGGCGCCAGAACTGCCAGCAAGTTGAGGAATGTTTCAAACTAAAAACGTGTTGCAATATGGTGAGGGTTTCGACCTCCATGTTTGACAGCAAAGAAGCTTATTTCAATTCGAAATTGTTCAGACTGTTAAAAACGTGACAGCTCTCATTCTGGCGCGTTTTTACAGTTAGGTTAATTGCCAAGTTTCCATTTCAGACTTTTTCCTTGCTCAAATGGCGTCCACATTTCATTCTGTTTGCTAAGCATGAAATATCTCATCCATTTTTTGACGCCTGGCCCTAGTCGCGCGATTTCTCTGCGCGTTTTTCATTTTCTTTAAGCATTTTCGCATTTTTTCTTCCTTATTTCGATTTTGTAAATCTTTAATTCTTTGATAAAGTTTTCAAAATAATTATGACGCATTTGCTCAAGCTCAGAATTGAAGTTTAACATTTCAACGTTTTCATTAGAGAATTTCGCGATTTAGAGAAATTCGCGATTTTTATTCTTTTCTCTGATTTACATTCTCATTTTATAAAAGTGTTTAAAATGTTTAATTTACATTTCATTTGATTTTGTAAATTCTTTTATTTAAATATATTTTATATATTCTATTAAAATACTTATATAATATAGTTTTTGTATAATTATTTAAATTATTAATTTAAATAATATTGTATACATTTTAAACTATATTATATTGATATTTTAATATAATATTAAATATATTGAAATACTTATCTTTATACTAATACATATATATTCATTTACATTATACGTTAAACATGTAAATTTATATATATGTATTCGTATAAATTCAGAGGCAAGATATCGTTACTATATATAATTCATTCATCTCGTTAGCTGTGGGTTTGTATACTTGTATATATATCTGTATATATACTACATGTATAAGTATCCATAAATACATTTATATCGACACATACGTATGGCATATCCATCTGCTTAATACGTTTGTATCGACATGAATGTACTTATGGGTACTTGTACAGATCGTATTCGTATGTACAAATACACATATCCACCTCTAACCAGAACTTATCACTTATAAGGTTATACTGGCAAGCATCACTTGTTTACACATTCAGAAGAAGACACAACTCCTAATGATACTAGACAAGCCTACGGATGACTTACCTTTAACCAGATCAATGACTTAGCTTACACAGTTCTAAGGTTTGTGTGTGTATGTCCAGTTGGTATCCATTACTGTTTACCCGACCAAGTTCTTCCCCGAGTGATATCTCTCCTCTGTCTCGAGGTACGAACCTGTTTCCTGCAAATCATGACATGGTAACGGAAGTCATTTGCTCAAGACCATAGTAATATACATTAAGCATCGTAGAAAGTTAGAACAACATTATTTCATAACTCAATATGCTAATTTCATTCAAGATTTACATCAATAGAAGCATCAGATAAAGAGACAATCATTTAGGATACATCCAATTGATCACAAGAACAATTCAATTTATTCAACAGAAAGATTCAACATTTACAATGTACATCCTATGAATAGTAGCTATACAATCGGGGTGTAACAGCTTCATCATCGCTGTCATGAAAATCAGGAGTAGCCTCTATATTAGAAACTTCTTGAGTCACCTCTTGCAAGGATGATGTAGATAAATCATTACCCAAAGCTGTGCTAGTGTCTTCTTGAATCAAATCAGCATGTCTATCAAATTCATCATACAAATTTCCGCATACTTCATAGGAATTTGAAGATACCAAATCATTTTGATGAAGAGTTGTATCATTCTTATGTGCAGATTCTCTATCCATTTCATGTGTAAACAATTCATGAGCTATAGTGTGATATTTCTTCCTTGCAAACTCTGTCTTGTGGCAAAGACTCGGGTGCAAATCTATGTAACTCATGAAAGGAAGTTCCTTCTTAATTTTTTGAGGAAGAGTGCTATACTCCTTAAACATACTAATCACTTCTTCTTCTTTGTTTTGTGGTGTAGACCTTTCCTGGTAGGAATTGAATTGGTTCCTTTAGGCTGTCCAAACTCTAAGAGCGCCTGCTCTAATCGCAGCAACTCTCGACTGAGCTTGTATTGGGATTGTTCAAGTTCTTTCAATGCTTGTTTATCGCTGGACAATGTTGTCATGAAGCCCATTTTCGCTGTTCAAACTGACTTGTGCAACTGCTAATTTTCCCACCGGATGAATGTGATGAAAGTAACCTACTGACTTTTCACTGTGAAGAGCCTTGCCCGATCTTGAGGTAAATTTTCAGTTTAGACATTCTGTCAAGCACTTTCCTTGGATACCCCCAGATTACTATTTATGACTTCTTTTTTGCATTAAAAATGATTGTAAAAATGCAAGAGTTCTGTAATGCAATATTATTCTGATTCTTTGGCTGCAAAAGATTGAAAATACATGTACAGACTCAGCTATAGCATAAAGAGCATTATGTCAAACAGTTGTAATGCAACCTCCAGGACAGAACTGTATCAATCCCATTCAATGACTGGCATCAACTAACTTCAGTTTACAATGTTCTCATATGACAATTCCCTTTCAATGCACAAACTAGGAGCTGGAACAGCAACAGTATATATGCAAATGTTTACAGACTACAAGAACCTGATTGTATTTGATGGATGCTGAGAGGCCACTCAATGGCTACGTATCTCCACTTTCAGCAAATAAAGAGTCTCCTGTAATGACGTCTTTCCATAATATCGTTCTCCTTCAGCTGGGACTCAACACTGAATTTGTCCTGTTCACGAGTTTAATTCAGAATTTAAATACTCGATACTTCCCAAATGTTATATCAGCTTCTCTTCTTTTATTTAAATCTTAACCTTGGTCTTAGTCTTCCCTTGTCATCCTCCAAGACAAACTATATTTTGTCTTATTCAGCTGGAGAAACATTCGATTTGTTTGGTAAATAGCCACTTCCAGATTTGTATTTGCGTCCTCCACAAGGCCCGATATTTATTTTCAATATTGTAAACCTCCTTGTCTTTTATGTTTTGTCCCTATTCAGCCTGACAATGAAGCTCGATTTCTTATGTAAAACCTCAAAATCACCAAGCAGCTCCCGTCACTGGGCAGTTTCGTCCTCTCCTTGCTTTGTCTTATCTGAATACTAAGGCCACAATTTTTTATTTTTATTTTTTATTTATTTATCTCATCCCGATAAATAATC
Organism: Sequoia sempervirens; assembly: GCA_007258455.2. Classification (NCBI taxonomy): domain Eukaryota; kingdom Viridiplantae; phylum Streptophyta; class Pinopsida; order Cupressales; family Cupressaceae; genus Sequoia; species Sequoia sempervirens. The sequence goes on along the minus strand of VDFB02237699.1, from coordinate 352 downwards.
TTAAGTCGCTTTTGTCTTATTTGAAGACGTCTTTGGAATGAAATAGCGATTTTTGCCTAGCTGCTCCCGACAGCTCTAGTAAAAAGACGATTTGCCTTTAATCGCAGATTCTTAACAAGAGCTCCGATAAATATTTGCTTACAACAGCTCCCGGTATATAGGCCTTTGAATATTCATCTTCAAATATTGAATCCCCTGAACAAGTGCGATTTATATTTTGTCTTTATTAGAAAAGACGTCAAATTTCCTTTGCTCTCTCTGGCCCATCACTGATATTTGGAGCCAATTCGTCAATGTCTTTAGCGGCTTCTTTTCCAGATAATAGAATCCCGTCAGCAAACAAGATCGACCT
>VDFB02237697.1:0-16928 GCA_007258455.2 Sequoia sempervirens | reverse complement strand
TAATAATTGAAAAGTTAAAAAAAAATAAAAAAAATAAAAGGCCATCGCCTACCTTTATGTAGGTCGCGGCCTACATAAAAGGCTACAACCTTTGTGCAGGCCATGGCCTGTATAAAGGCCACATGCCCTTTAATTTTGTTTAATATATATTTTTCTTTTTCTTTTTTTTTAAGCGAAAGGTAGTAAGCCTCCATGTATATTAATATATAGAAATAGATTTTTCTTAAATATATTTCTTTTAAATATATTTCTTTCTAAAAATATGGGTAACATATTAAAATATTATAAAGAAATTTAAATGAATTACTAAAAATAATTTATATCTATTAGTAATTAAATATTAAAAATATATATAAACATATTAAATTTATAACATTCCAAATTTAATGTATATAATTTATATTTAATAATTGAGAAGTTAAAAAAAAAAATTCAAACAAGTGGTCATATAGGATCAATTCAAATGTTATAAATAACTTAAAATTAGAGAAAGAGAATTAGAAGATAAGGAGAGATTTATTTTATAGACAAGTTTGGATTTTGGTTTTTTATGTTGTTGTTTTCTTCTTTGCTTGTAATGTATGAGAAATAGCACAACGTCTATGCCTACACCCTCTAGCATTTCAGTTTCTTTTCATTCTGTTTTCAAGTTGTGATTGTGTAGGAGCACTTGTTTATCAACCATAGGTTTATTTTCTTCCCTGAAGGGAGGAACATAAGGAACCATGGGAGTTGTTCTACCTATAGACACTAAAGAATGTCCTAAAGGATATCATACACTCGAATCAGGTATACTAACATCATTTCGTCTTGAAACCCATCCTCTTTTCACTTAATTGATTAAATTATCCTAGCTAATTAATTAATTATGTCATTTTCATCCATTAACCTAATTAATTTAATCAGGTTAATTCATCCCCTTTCATGCTAACAATTTGTCCTATTAAATTAAATAAGTCAAAGTATTTAATTTTAATCCCTAAATCTTCTTATTTAATTAAATAACCCTAAGTTATTTAATTAAATGTCATCATTTCACCTTTACCCCATTCATTAAATCATTTTATTTAATGAATATCATCTTAATTCTTCTAATCCCCTAATTGCATAATTAACATTATTTAATTATCAATTATTAATTAATCTAATTCCGCCCACTTGCAATGGAATATTCTAAGGGAATATTCCTCCTTTGCACATTCCTCCAAAAGGAATATTCCTTCCCCTTTTGCACAATTTAATTTAGTTTTAATTAACTAATTATCCTTTCCCTCCACCCGTGAGAATATTCCAAGAGCATATTTTCTCTCCTCACTCATTTGACAAAGGGGAATATTCTTTTTTTGACAAACTTACTTGACTTCTTGAGCAAGTTAACTTGTGACCTCTTGTACAAGTTAACTCTGTGACCTCTTTGGGCAAGTTGGAAAGTGTGTTTGTTTGGACTAAAGGTGAACCCTTGATTAAATTTCATCTTGCATTCTCATCTGTTGATGAGAATCCATGATGCATGCCTCTTATCTTCTCCATCCTTGACCATTGATTAGATTTTTTGATCTCAATCCTTCATTTCTCATTTGCTTTCCTATAAATAGATCACTATTTGGATACAAATGGATCCATCATCCATCTTTCAGAGCAAAATTATGTCAAGTAGAAATCAATTATGACTCATACTCATATTTAGCACACTTTTAGCATATTTTCATTCATTTTAGTTGCATTAATTATCTTTAAGCTTACATTAATGGCTTCCATGATCACATAATGCATCCATTTAGCTTGTTTTATTAATTAGGGTTTAACCTTTAGGTAGAACCATCTAGATTGTTTATAATTTTGTATATCTTCATCATTTTGTAGTATGTCCATATTAAACTCTGGGCTTGCATCATGCTCATTTAGATTAAAATCATGTTTTCATACACATCTTCAAACTAAGCCCAATAGTTTTCTCTCAATATAACTCAATTGGGGCAGTCATTTATCCACCTGGATCGGGGAAAGGCTTGTTGTTCCTACACCGCAATGTGACACCACCCCACAATGTGGGATAAGTTTTGAAATGGATATATACATTTAAATTTTTCTAGCTTTAGAATGCTTACTTTGATAAATGTTTACTTTTAATCTTCATTTGATTGATCTTGTTGAGATTGATATTAGTGGCTTCATTATGCTTTGATTCTTCATGGATCAAGCGTAATCAGCTTGTGCAAATCCGTCAGTTACATTTTGGTGCTAGAAGGAGGGTATAATCAATCAAATTTAATCAATTTCTATCTCAAATTCCATTTTTTCTATTTTTTGTAGGATACAGTGACACCCAAAAGAATTTCAATGACACCTTTACTAGGCATTTCCATATAGTGATGCTATCGTTATAAAAAACAATGACACCTATTTAATATCCCGACACTAATTAAACTAAACAATGACGCTAATACTTTTTAGAGGTATCAAAATTTGCAAATGATGATGCTCCTTGAATAGCGATGCTATCGTCATCACTATTTTTCCATAGAGCGACACCCAAATTCACCAGAGCAACACCCAAATGATTTATAGCGACGCTATTGTGAACAACAACACCCTTATCTAGTAAGAAAAATGGTGATCAATTTTCAACATGTGCTTCTTTTTTAACTTTATTTGATCACTAACATGTCTCTGACTTTGTTCTAGTTTTTAGGCTAACTGTGTTTTGCAGGTTGGATGATAAAAGTTGAATTGAAGAAGCATTCTCATCTTAAAATCTTATAATTGTAACAAGTGTTTCAAACGCTTTTGAGACAATTATAACCCATTTTTCATGCTTTTGATTTTATGCTTTAGGAGCACACTAATTTTCATTTGGGTTTAAAAAGAACACTCAAACAAGACTAAAATTGAACCTTCATTTCATCATTTTATTTTGGGCTTAAAATTGAACAAGACAACTTAATATTTCATTTGTGCATAAAATGAAGTCATCTTAGCTTTAGGGGTTAAAATTAACGAGTGTTTGTTGTGTTTTGTGATTTACAACTTTGTTATTGAATGCATATGCACTTCTCTTGTTCCATTTGGTGATCTTGAGAATTAGAAACATATAGATATACCACACGTACACACTTATCAATATATCCTTAAACCCCTTTGTCTCTCTCTTGCTCTTCCCCTATATCTCTCCCTCTTTCCATCCCTACCTCTCCCTCTCTCTCCCTCTCTCCCTATTTGAAGCATAACACAAGCCTATTCGTACTGGAGCTTCATTATCTTCTTGATTTAGAAGTTTTGTTTTAGTTGTGTGTAGATCCTTGTAAGTGGATGTATAATTGATTTGAAGTCGTCATTTTTCCATTGAAATTTGAGACCTGTGTTGCACAAACAACATCATTTTCTAAATGGACTGCTAATTGACCTCATGTATACTGCACAAATGTATGCAAAAATAGACCAAAATTTTCCCTAATTTACCTTCCACACATCTTCGACATACCCATTGCACACCAAAGTGTGGTTGCTAGTTATATTGTTGTAATAAATTTTAATTGTTTATATTATATAATTTATTATATATATACTTTTTTTATTGAATTATCTTATGATTGTATTATTATATCAATATTATTATTATTATGATTGTATTATTATAATATTTTTAATATTATAATTATTGTATTATATTTAAGTTTAATTTATAATATCATATTGTTATATATTTTTTATTATATATTTGTAATCTTCTTATTATTATATATAATATTTATACTTGATTATTATTAGAATGAATATTGTTTTTTTTTATTTGTCGACCGTAGCCTGGGGTATTTTAGAATGAATATTGTTATTGTACATTTTTAGTATTTTTTATACTAGTTTATTTCTTTAAACTATTATTATTTATTAAAATGAGTATTTATTACAAGTTGTTTATTTTTAATTTAATATATATCCTATTAAATTATGAGAACATTATATTAATAAAGCTAAAAGTGGAATAGAATATATTCATCAAAAAATGTCAAGATAATAGTTTACTTTTATTTTTCCTAATAATCCACACATAACACCCAAATCTTCAAAAGAGTTTTTTTAAAATTTCTAAAATTAAATATTTTTTCCTTAAAAAATTAGACATTATCTATCTTGAAATATTTGAATGCATTTTAAAACATAAAGCAATGCAAATAAAAAAGAAAAATTGCCATCAAATTGGCAAAAAAGTACTCCAAATATAAATATAAGTGAGATTTTAGAGCTTTCATCCGATACTTTGGAAGCTTTTACCACTAATTTACCATTAAACAACAATTCAGTAGCGAAAACTTGTTTTTCAATGACTCAATAATTGTTTGGAGGCATGAGACTTGTTTCATATTTAAATCTCACACTACATGTAGCCTATTTAAAAATAAAAATTAAAAATTAAAAAGACTAAATTAAAAAAAAAAAACCAATACTAAATCCTTAACCCAAAAAAAAGAATCTAAAAAATTATACCTCTTAATTTAATCCCCCAATAAAAAAGGGATTTATCCGAGCATTTGTTTATCTCTTAAACTCTGAAGGCTCAGCTACTCATGTAGACTTTTGTTTCATGTTCTAATTGGAAATACTCGTACAATGGATGCATTCTCTCTATCACTTAATAGGGTAAAAAGACCCAAGCATAAAAAGAAAAGCTAAACCCACAAGATTGGTAATTGATGGGGAAGTGGACGTTTTCCTGAATGAGTGAAGTGGGCAATGGTTGCTTAAGACATTGAAGGCACGTTCAAACGTTCTAATTAGTATTCCGCACCACACGAGGCCTAGGAGAAGTTGTCATTAGCACTGAGTGCTAACATTTACATGACTGGGGCCATTCTTTGGGTTGCAGGTGAGGAAGGGATTTATGTGGAAGACGAGGGGTTTGTAACTGATGATAATGGAAGAGTAAGCCAGTGCTTGATTAACGTTACATAATTTTTTTTGCGCTTATATCTTCTACCCATGCACAATCAATATTTGTTCTATCTTTTGGTAGAAATTGTGTTGTAGTTAATTGTTCTTGATAACAAATCCAATGTGGAGGAGGATCTAGACCACCCCCTTCTGGCCAAGGTGTGGCTTCCATTATGGCTGAAAATGTCTTCAATTAAATGCTCAAGCACAAAAAGAAATGGAGTTGCCCCGATAAAGAAAAAGCACAAGCATAAGAAGGAGGACAAGCACTACCACAGTTTGGCTCCTGCTCCAACTCCATACATTCTACCCACACCTCCTCTTGCTTCGTAGCTTGCTGACTCTTCCTCCGATTTACTCTCCCCTAGCCCCTCATCTGTTTCACTAGTAATTAGCTATTTTTCAAACCACTCCATTATTTAAAGATTTTTATGAGCATTTTTCTGGCATCTAATTGATCTTATTTTTCATTGTGGAATGGAGGAATGAAGAGCGCATGGAGCACATCTCTGATGGTTGCCTATTTGAGCATAATATTTTGTGATGTTTCTAAGTAAAATGGAATTCCTTTATTCATAATTATTAATTTTGTATTGTGTAATGATCTTTAGAATCATTTCATTTTTTTTAAAAAATATTTCTTTTGTATTTGTTGATAACTGTGAAAGGATAGATTCCATATTATAAGAACCTTTCGATGGCTGAACATAGAGGCACGTATAATGATATTTTTGTTTAGTTTCAACTTGCATGCTTTTAACGATAATCGTTGTTTCACAAGCATTCACTCTTGTAAATGGGCGCGACTGATTACACTCTAGATGCATTTGTTGTTACAAGGAAATCTTGTTGCTTTAAGGCCATTCTATGACAAGAAACAGGGCCTTTAATTTCATCAAGGACTTCTTTGATAGAGATTGGTTTCTCTGCAGAGCGAATAACTTTTTCCCCTCCATCAATGAGAGCTATTATCCACCACCACTACGCTGATACCCTCAATCGATGAGCCTAATCTTTGAGTTGGAATTTGTTAAAGTTTTTATTTTCTCTTTGAAAACTACTAAATGCGATTTAAATCTGGAGTATTTCCTCGGAGTTGTAGGTTTGAGAATAGATGACCATGCTTAATGTATGCTTTATGTTTTGTATTCGGTGATGCTTTCTATTTTGTTAGGTGAATGTGTTTCTATTCAGATGGCAATGTGACTAATGCAATTCAAATAAACCATCGTACTAGCATATAAAATATGTTTCATCCTTTACTTAGTTTCATGTATTGGACAATCATGCAACATATATTTATATCCTTAATTTTTAGGAAAACTATTTTGTATGTTCAGATAATTTGTTATGTAAAAATTATAATGTGTTCAGTGATCTAAGAGATGCCCATCTTGAAACAACTTAGGAAACTTGTTCGAGCTGGTCAGCCTTTTAAATTTATTGACAGAACGCTTATGATAAAACTTTAATGAGAAGTGTTAAAGAGTATTAATGAGCCACATTTAAGAGTAGATTTACATATACCTTAATGATAAAAGAATAGAAACATTCATTTAAGTGTTTAAAATTATCCATATTCTTTATTTTTGCTGAAAAATATATTATATTTTGTTAAAAAAACCAAATTAAAGATTTCACCAAAGATTTAGGTAGATCATGATGCAGCAGTTTAGATATGATGGCATTGTGGTACGGTGTATTAATGATTTTTTTCTGTTCAAAAATTGATAAAATGAAAAGTATTTTAAAGGAGAGATTCTCAAATAAAATATAAATTAGTGGTTTTACTTTGAATTAATAAATACTCATATTCATTTATTTGAATTTGAATAATTAAAGTCATCACATTTGAGGAAGTTGACGAAAACATCAGAAGCTTTCTTCTAAATCATCACATTTTGAATTTAAAACATAGCTTATGATGCTGGTGCTTCATACCATAAGAGATTTAAAAAAGAAAGAAGCTAATTAAGTAAAGTTTTGACCCGGTTAAGGTGGAACAAATATATGTTTTATGTTTTTAAAGTTGTAGCCAAAATTCATAATTAATTACTAATTTTGAAAAAATTATAAAAAAAATGCATCACATCTGAACATGAGTCTCTAATTTACATATAAAATCTTATAAAAAAGATACCATTTTATTGTGTTAGGGTGAATGACATACACCTTACTCTTTTATTTTTTTTCCCTAAAATGTGCATTTAATGCATTGAAATTTCAAAATTTCAATTAGCCAGATTTTTTTAAAAAATAAATAAACCTAGTAGTTTAGAAACTACATTGAATTTGCTACAAATTCTATTCTTACATATTTTTGAAATAATATAGATAACTTATTCAAATTTTTATGTCAAGTTGCCTAAGTCTGATTTTTTTGAATTTTTTGCCACTTAAGGGTTTTTTTTCCATGATGACCCTACACATACCCTTTAAAATAAGTTTATAAATTTAGAAATGTAAGTTTATGAAAGTAAGTTTATACATTTAGAAATGTAATAAAAAAGCTTACTAAATTTTATAAAAGTGAGATGCCAATTTTGAAATGAATTTAGAAACTTTGCTTGGTGTCATTTTAAAGATTTATTATTGTAAATTAGCTTATATAAAAACTTTATATAATTATATGTTAAAATATATTAATTGTTTGTTGGGTATTTGAAAGTAGATTACATATACCTAATTAGATAAACAATTAGTGAAACATTCATTTGAGCATTAAAAATTCATCCATATTCTATTTTATTAAAAAAATATAATATATCTAGATTAAAAAAACTAAATTAAAGATTTCACTAAAGATTTTAAGATAAGTTTATAAATTTAGAAATGTAAGTTTATGAAAGTAAGTTTATACATTTAGAAATGTAATAAAAGAACTTAATAAATTTTATAAAAGTAACTTTCTAAATTAATATACTTCAAATTAAAAAATATTTAAGATTTTTTTAAAATAGGACATCATTTTTTATATAGATTTATTTAAGTAATCTTTTCCAATCAAAAAAATACTTTATAAAGATAAGATTTAGAAAAAATATGTGAAGTTTCTAAAATTTAGATAATTAAGTATGAATGGACTTTGTTAAATTTCTTGGGATGTGAAGCCCAACGGTCACATGACCGTTCGTAATCTCCAATCTCTTCGTATTCGAAGAGCTTAGCTTTGTATAAATAGAAGACTACAGTCCATGTATCATATAACTGATAATACAAGTTTTCCCTGCTTTCCCGTGGATGTAGCCATTTATGGTGAACCACGTAATTCATGTTGTGTCTTATTTTTGTCTGTGTCTATTTTCTATTAGTTATGTTTTTATCTGCTCCTTAATGCTCATCAATTGGTATCAGAGCTTGGTTAGAGCCAAGGAGCAGATATGGAAGATAGTGTACTTCTGTTAACCGAAGAAGAAATTGAAGCAGATGCTTGGATATTAGATACAGGAGCTTCGTTTCATGTTACTTGGTGTAAGGAATTTTTCAAAACCTTTCAAAGCGGTGTTTTTGGTAAGGTCCTTCTTGCAGATAATAAATATCTTGATATTGTTGGCATAGGAGATGTTTTGTTGAAACAAACAAATGGAAAAAGTTGGTTGTTAAGGGATGTCAGGTATGTCCCTTAACTGAAACATAATTCAATTTTAGTTGGGCAATTGAGTTCTCAAGGATGTGGAGTCACTTTTGAACTAAGTAGATGGAAAGTGACAAAAGGAGCCCGAGTGATTGCAGAAGGCAACAAATTAAACACTTTATATGTGCTGGAGAGTCACAATGAGGTGGGAGCTACCAAGGAAATGGTGGATAGTGACACGAAGCCTTGGTTCAAGAGGCTTGGTCACATGGGCAAGGAAGGTCTTGAGAATTCGCACAAAAAGAACCAATCTCTGAAGCTGAAATCAATGAAAGGTTAGAAGAGGGTCACATTTGATCTTCCAAAGAAGCAAGAAGAAGTGAGGAATTCCATGAAACGTAGGGTGAGAAATTATGATCACAATTCCACATGTAAGAAGTTAAAAGCACAAGTAGTGCCTTGTGAAGAAACAACTGCTGCTGCTGTTGAATGTGGAATTTCATTGATGGAAATAGAAAAAAGTCCCTTGGTTGCACAATCTGTTGCAGAAGCCATTCCAATGGATGAAGATATGCCATTTATTGAAGCAAAGTTGCATGCAGGTGAAGCCAGAGACGCTGAAGCGGCTAAAGAAACTGCTGAGGAGATATTGGGGGAGAAAACTGAGTCTCTTGCCTGTCAGTTAAAGCTGGAGAAGTCTAAGGATGAGAAGGAAAAAAGGGAGGATTTGAAAGCTAAATTTGAGCCACTATGTAAATCTGTGAAAGAGATTTTGGGTGATCGGATTGAGAAGGTCATAGTTTCTGACACGGTGGTGGACTCTCCTACTTGTTTGGTTACAAGTGAATATGGGAGGACTGCTAACATGGAGTGTATCATGAAGGCCCTAGCACTTAGAGATAACAACATGGGTGGTTACATGTCTTGTAAGAAGACCATGGAGATCAATCCTGAGAATGCCAAAATGGAGGAGCTTCGCAAGAGAAATGAAGCAGATAAAGGGGATAAGTCCGTTGAGGATTTGGTTGTGTTGTTGTTTGAGATTGTTGGATTCAGTCTGGATGCTCCCAACATGTTTAGCAGTAGGATTCACTCGATACTCAAGCTGAGTCTTAGCTTTGATGATGTTGAGGGACGTGACATTTCTAAGCGTGTTACTACTGATGTTTTGGATGTGTCACAATGGTCCAGAGTGCTAGAAGAAAAGAACGCGGTGGTGGAGTGTGTCAAGATTTCTAGGAATCCACCTCAACAAGAAGAAGGTGAAAAGACGCAGAGGAGTTTCTTGAAACGTAAGGTGAAAAATGAGAAAGTAGAGCATTTGGTTTCAAAGTTGTTTGATATGCATAAAGATGCAGTGAGCAAGGAAGTATTAGCCGAGAAGGATACCTTGTATGAAGACTGTATTCGAGTCCCTAGAAGGCCACCGTCACATGCAAATAAATCTGCAGGTGGCCGCTTATCTCTATCTGGTGTGAATAAGATGATGTTTGATGCCAGTGATGATGAGGATTGGAGAAAAAGGTGTCACAAATGTAGCATTTATGAAGGAAAAAGGACAAGAAGGCAAAGAGAGAGAGGGGAGACTTATCCATGCAGGAGCCACAATGGCAGCCGACGGAACCGGCCATAAAGCCTTTGCAAGGGTCTTCTTCTTTGTCGGTGGTTACTCAGAAGCTAGCAGCCGCAGAATACTTAATATCGAAGATTGGTGCTTGGAAGGGATCGCTTTGGCCCATGACGTTCAACCTGGCATGTTGTATAGTGGAGATGATGCACACGGGGGCTACACGGTATGACTTGGAAAGATTCGGCATCATTTTCAGGCCCAGCCCTAGATAGTCTGACTGTATGATTGTTGCGAAGATTCCTAGGCTAGAGAAGCCATCTGTTGTTTATTTGGCCGTGGTGGATGCTCTTTTGGAAGACGGGACCTTACTGGAGGGGTGGAGCCATGATTTGGTTTCGTATGAGAAGAAGAAGCTTGGAGTTGCCAATAACTATGCTAAGTATCCTTATTTAATGCAGTCTACTATTAGTTATGAAGTTTTCCCCTCGACTGACGTGTTTGTTGGAAATAGTTTTTCTATGCTTTCAAGCCTGATAGCTTTGCAGAGGACTGTGAGAAGAAAGAGGGGTGATGGTCGTAATGGCTGTGAAGGCACATATGCTTATAATATAGAAGGCCCTCAGGGAAAGGTGGTTAATCTACTACTGATTTCGGCACTGGATGGATATTTTTTTGCCACTTCTCAGGCCTTAGGAGATCGATTCTTGAAATGGAATGTGACTTCTATACTCGAAGTAGCATGTACAGCACAAACACATGAACATGAGTGTCATGGCGGGATTAAGACTGAGGGCGATGAAATTACTATTGATAGTGAGTGCCCATCCTTCACACCAGTTGTCATCATTGATGTTGAGATGAATAAAGAGAGAGTCAAGATTACAGGGTTTGGTGCAGGTATGGGTACTATCCTAATTCATAATGCTGAACAGCTAGAGGATTATGCCAAGACAGAGGAAGCAAAAATAGAAGAACTGATCAAGAGTGTTCCTGATTATGAGTTTACACCTGAAAAAGTTGTAGGAAAATATGTTTTTGCTTCTGATTGGATTTGGAGAAGACTAATCCGGAGTGTTCGTGAGAAAATTTTGGCAAAGTTAAAATCTTCAATGGCCCTGGTTGTGATGTGAAGAGAAGATGGAAATGCAGGGGATGACACAGTGCATGGCTATGCTGATTGGACTTCACAGGGGGAGATTGTTGGGATGTGAAGCCCAACGGTCACATGACCATTTGTAATCTCCAATCTCTTCGTATTTGAAGAGCTTAGCTTTGTATAAATACAAGAATACAGTCCATGTATCATATAACTAATAATACAAGTTTTCCCTGCTTTCCCGTGGATGTAGCCATTTATGGTGGACCACGTAATTAATGTTGTGTCTTATTTTTGTCTGTGTCTATTTTCTATTAGTTATGTTTTTATCTACTCCTTAATGCTCATCAAAATTTACTATTACATATAAGTTCAGTTAGGGTTACAATTAAGTCAATTAGGGTTAGCTATAGGATTAAATTAATTAATAATATTTTTTAATAATAGAATAAATGATAAAATATAGTAATTTGGTTAGGGTTAGAGTTAAAATTGGGATTAGGGTTGGGTTTATCATCACGAATAGGTTTATCATCATATAAAATTGAAGAGGATGTGTGGCAACATATAAGTCTTTCATTTCCAATATTTTTTCTTTTGACAACATATTTTGTGCTACTCATTACTTCTAATTACTTCATTTTCTAAGAAAATGTTTAAATTTTTTATCACATTTTATCCAATGTTAATTTCAATTTTTAAATGATTTAATTTTTTTTTTGTACAAATGATAATAAAAATTAAATATATATATATGAAATTTGATTTTGATCTTCATAATCGAAAAAATTTCATGCCTTGATAAATCCCCACACACTTTCTATAAATAAAAAATTAATATTGAATTTGTATTTTCAATAAATTATTTAATAAATATTAAAAACTAAAATATATAATAAATATATCTCTAACCCAAAACCTAACCCTAACCCTAAACAAAATTAATAAACCTAACCTATCCCTTTAACCCTAACCCTAATTAAACCATAACCTAATTAAACCCCTAACCTAACTCTAACCCTAAACAAAATTAAGATACCCAACCCCAACCCCTAACCCTAAACCCTAATCCTAATCCTAATCCTAACCTAATTAAACCCTAACCCTAATCCTAACCCTAATTCTAACCCTAACCCCAATCCTAACCCTAATCCTAACCCTAATCCTAACTCTAACCCTATTCCTAATCCTAACTCTAATCCTAATCCTAACCCTCACACTAAACAAAATTAATAAACCTAACCCTAACCCTAACCCAAATCCTAATCCTAACCTAACCCTAAACCTAATCCCAACCTAACCCTAATCTTAGCCCTAACCCTAACCCTAATTAACCCTAACCCTAACCCTATCATCCTAATCCTAACTAACCCTAACCCTAACCACTAACCTAACTTAACCCATAACTATAACCCTAACCCTAACCCTATTCCTAATCCTAACCCTAATCCTAATCCTAACCTTAATCCTAACCCTAACCCTAAACAAAATTAGAAAACCTAACCCCAACCCTAACCCTAACACTAATCCCTAACCCTAATGTTGACCCTAACTATAATCCCAACCCAACCCTAGCCCTAACCCTAATCCTATATGTAACCCTAATACTAACACTAATCCTAACCCTAACCTAATTAAACCCTAAACCTAATCCTAACCCTAATCCTAACACTAACCCTAACCCCAACCCTAAAAAAATTAATAAACCTAACCCTAATCCTAACCCTAATCCTAATTCTAATCCTAACCCGAACCTAACCCTAACCCTAATTAAACCCTAACCCTAACCCTAGCCCTCATCCTAATCCCAACATATTCAAACCCTAACCCTAACCATACCCTAACGCTAACTATAACTATTATAACCCTAACCTAACCCTATTCCTAATCCTAACCCTAACTCTAATCCTAACCTTAATCCTAACTCCTAACCCTAAACAAAATTAAAACCTAACCTCCCAACCCTAACCCTAACACTAATCCTAACCCTAATGTTGACCCTAACTATAATCCTAACCCTAACCCTAATCCTATATGTAACCCTAATACTAACACTAATCCTAACCCTAACCTAATTAAACCCTAAACCTAATCCTAACCCTAATCCTAACACTAACCCTAACCCCAACCCTAAAAAAATTAATAAACCTAACCCTAATCCTAACCCTAATCCTAATTCTAATCCTAACCCGAACCTAACCCTAACCCTAATTAAACCCTAACCCTAACCCTAGCCCTCATCCTAATCCTAACATATTCAAACCCTAACCCTAACCATAACCCTAACGTTAACCATAACTATAACCCTAACCCTAACCCTATTCCTAATCCTAACCCTAATCCTAATCCTAACCTTAATCCTAACCCTAACCCTAAACAAAATTAAAAAACCTAACCCCAACCCTAACCCTAACACTAATCCTAACCCTAATGTTGACCCTAACTATAATCCTAACCCTAACCCTAGCCCTAACCCTAATCCTATATGTAACCCTAATACTAACACTAATCCTAACCCTAACCTAATTAAACCCTAAACCTAATCCTAACCCTAATCCTAACACTAACCCTAACCCCAACCCTAAAAATATTAATAAACCTAACCCTAATCCTAACCCTAATCCTAATTCTAATCCTAACCCAAACCTAACCCTAACCCTAATTAAACCCTAACCCTAACCCTAGCCCTCATCCGAATCCTAACATATTCAAACCCTAACCCTAACCATAACCCTAATGTTAACCATAACTATAACCCTAACCCTGACCCTGGCCCTAACCCTAACGTTAACCATAACCCTAACCCTAAACCCTAACCCTAACCTTAAACCCTAACCCTAACCCTAACTCTAATCCTAATTCTAACCTAATTAAACCCTAACCCTAATCCTAATCCTAATTCTAACCTTAATCCTAACCCTAACCCTAACCCTAAACATAATTAATAGACCTAACTCTAATCCTAACCCGAACCCGAACCCTAATCCTAACCCTAACCCGAACCCTAACCCTAACCCTAATTAAACCCTAGTCCTAACCCTAACCCTCATCCTAATCCTAACCTAATTAAACTCTAATCCTAACACTAACTCTAACCCTAACCCTAACTCTAACCTAATTAAACCCTAACCCTAATCTTAATGCTAACCCTAACCCTAACCCTAATCCCAATCCTAACCCTAACCCTACTCCTAAACCTAACCTAATTAAACCTTAACCCTAACCCTAATCCTAATTCTAACCTTAACCCTAACTCTAACCTTCACCCTAAACCCAAACAAAATTAATAAACCTAACCCTAATCCTAATCCTAATCCTAATTAAACCCTAACCCTAATCCTCATTCTAATCCTAACCTAATTAAACTCTAACCCTAACCCTAACCCTAATCCAAATGCTAACTCTAACCCTAGCCTTAACCTTAACATAACTCTAGGATTAGGGTTAGGGTTAGGGTTAAGGTTAGAATTAGGGTTAGGGTTAAGGTTAGAATTGCTCACAATATCAATTTGTAAATTAATGATTACCCTAATCAATGATTACCTTATGGTTATGGTTAGGGTTAGGGCTATCATCATGAATAGGATTATCATCACAAATCAGATTAGAGTTAGGGTTAAGGCTGTACCACGCATTGTGTTTAGGTTGTATTTCAATCAGATCAGGCTCCAGGAGCAGGCCAGGGCCGGGCATTTATGCTGGCCAGGACTGGGACTGTGGCCAGGCCAGGGTCAAGATCAGGATCAGGCTGCCAGGGCCCACCCAGCCAGGCTTGTGCCAGGGCCAGGGCCATCCCCCGCCGAACAGGATCACCACCCAAAACAGGGACTAACGTTGCACAGTGTCAGTAAGCCAGGATCAGGATCAGCTCTAATCACACAAACAAGACTGGGATCAGGCCATGGCCAAGGCCAGGGCCATAGCCACCCACCACGAACAGAGATCACAGCCATGGCCACGTCATGGTCAGGGTCATAACCGCCATGAACAGGACTTCATCACCACGAACAGGACTAGGCCAGGCTGACTGTGTCAGGCTTCCATCACAAACAGGACTAGGCCACAGCCAGACCAGGATCAGGGTTAGGGCCACCAGCAAATCTAAATGGCAGCCCATCAACATGAATAGGGATTAGTTAGGTTATCATCACAAATAGATTAAAGTTAGGATTAGGTTAGGGTTAGGATTACAGTTAGGTTTATCATCATGAATAAGATTAGGGTTAGGTTTAGGATTACAATTAGGGTTAGGGTTAGGTTTAGCATTAGGGTTAGCATTAGGGTTAGTGTTAGGGTTAGGATTATGGTTAAGGTTAAGATTAAGATTAAGATTAAGATTTGGATTAGGACCTAACCATAACCATAACCCTAACCCTAATTGTAACCCTAGCCCTAATTCTAACCCTAACCATAACTCTAACCCTAACACTATCCCTAACCCTAATCCCTATTCGTGATGATAACCCTAATCCAACTTCGTGATGATAAACCTATTTGTGATGATAAACCTAACCCTAACAATAACCCTAACCCTAACCCCAACCCTAATCCTAACCCTAACCCTAAACTTATTCGTGAGGATAACCCTAACTCGAACCCTAACCCTAACCCTAACCCTAATCCCTATTCATGATGATAAACCTATTCATGATGATAACCCCAACCCTAATCACAATTTTAATTAAACCCCATTCTAACCTTTACCCTAACTGTAATTAAACTTGAACCTCAACCCTAATAAAAGTTTGAACCTAACCTTGTTTGACCTCTAACCATAACTTATATTAAATTTTTATATTAAATAAAATAAAATATTATTATTTTAATATATCTCAGCATAATTTATATTATTATATTATATTATTAATTCATTTATATTATATTATTATATATCTAATAATATAATTAAATAATATATTAATTCATGTTATGTGTTACGCCACAACTGCTACTAGCATATATATCTTATATTTAAGATATATAAATTACGGGGAGATATATCGAGGTGTTTAATTTTTCAGTTTAATACATCTATATTAAAGTTGAATGAGAAAAAATTAAATGCCTGATATATCTCCACCTAATTTATATATTTTAAATATAAGATATATATGCTAGTTTGGATTCCTTCTTTAAGAAGGAATAAAATAGAACTTATAAATTATATTATAATAATAAAGAGAACACTCAATAACACGGACACGCAACCGGGAAAGGTGCGCGTTTCCGTGATTTGTCGGCATTCACACGCCGACGCCGACATCTACACAACTTTACACAGATTGTGGGACCGAAAATCGACGGTCTGTAGCCCCGTTTTTTAGTTGTACGTCGCTTTCGACAGTTTTTTTTAGTTTTTAAAGATAAATATGAAATTATATTGAAAAGATAATACCTAAGAAATGTAGTGTGTTAAATTTTTATTTATTTATCTGCCCAGTCTTTTTAGGCAGGGGAAAGTGCTGTTTCCATATTAACCAAAAAAAAATGAATCGACACGCAGGGATAAGTTGAAATTCCAGGCTGTAGATACCCATTTTGGTGTAATCCTCGAACAATACAGTTGTATGGTTAACGCGTGGCATATTACCTGCAAATAACCGCCAGTCTGCCGGCGCGTAGCCATCTCCTTTGACCAAGAGCTCTTTAATTAGTTAAAGACAAACATGAACTTCAAGCGGTAGCTTTTAAAAACACCGTTTAAACACGGGGAGCGGGATTTAATATCACTGTAAGGGATACTGGTTAGAGGATATCAA
>VDFB02237695.1:0-10281 GCA_007258455.2 Sequoia sempervirens | reverse complement strand
CTCTAGGAGTTGCAAAGCTTTCAGCCTCTTGCATGGTGCGACTGGCCCATAGAGGTCTCTTTCTCCCAATAACAATGTCGGTAGGCCCATCAGTAGGTTCCAAGGGTTCAACTGGATCAAGATCTTCCTTTGGTTCCATAGTCTCCCTCTGAATCTTAGGAGTATGGTCAACTTCCATATCCTGAGGAGACTCTTCATTATCAATCTCCATATGAATCCCTCTGGATCTTCTGAATGCAATATCTTCCTCGAATGTGGCATCCCTACTGATCTCTATCACCTTCTGACCTGGAATGTAGATTCTGAATGCTTTTGAGTTTTCACTGTATCCCACAAATATTCCCTTCTTGCCAGAAGGCTCCAGCTTGGTTCTCTTTTCTTTGGGAACATGAACATAGACAGGACAACCAAAGATCCTCAAGTGACTAACTTCAGGCTTCTTCCCTGTAAAGGCTTCTTCTGGAGTCATATTCTCCAAGATCTTATGAGGACTTCTATTCTAAACATATACAGCTATCCTGGAAGCTTCTGCGCATAGGAAAGTTTGCAAATCTTGATCATGGATCATGGCCTTTGCTACTTCCACAATCGTTCTGTTCTTTCTTTCTACAACACCGTTTTGTTGAGGATTATAGGGAACATAGAACTCCCTCTTAATCCCTGCATCAATACAAAAATTCTGAAAACTACTAGAGGTGTATTCTCCACCATTGTCAAATCTAAGGACTTTTATTCTTTTACCAGAAATATTTTCTACCAAGGCTTTAAACTCTTTAAACCTATCCAATACTTCCTCAGATTCTTTAGATTTCAAAAAATAAATCCAAGTCTTCCTAGAGTGATCATCAATGAAAAGAACATAATACAATAAACCACTCGAAGAAGGAACATACATAGGACCACATAAATCAGAATGAATTAGGTCTTAAATACACTTAGATCTATTTTCTCTACTATGAAAAGGGGCTTTTATGTTCTTACCTAATGCGCAGCCCTTGCATGTGCCTTCGTGCTCTTGAGTGAACTTAGGAAGGCCCGTCACCATCTTCTCCATGATAGGTAGGGCTCGGAAGTGCAAGTGAACCAATCTTCGATGCCAAAGATCACAAAGACTTGAAGAGTCATGAACCAACGCTTGTAAAGAATGTGTGCAAACCTTGTAGAGGTTATCATGTCTAACTCCAATTACTTGAGCATTCTTGAAGCTAGAGTTCTCCATCCATACTAAAACTTTACCTTTGGAAAAGGCAACTTGATATCCTTTATCTTCCAATGCAGATATAGAAATAAGATTGCGATTGATTCAAGGAACATAAAGAACATTACCCAATTGAAGTGATATGCCGGAATCCAAGTGAAGTGTAGAGGTCCCAATTCCTTTCACGGAGTAGCTATCATCATCTCCAATGATGACTTGTTCTGAAGACTCCTTCTCCACCAAACTTGATAAGTGCTCCTTGAAACCGGTGATGTGCCGTGAAGCACCACTGTCGATTATCCAAGTGTTGGTGTCGGAAGGTACACTACTTGATAACGCTAAATAGAACAAATATTCACTTGAATCCTTTTGAGGAGAGGCATCATCAACATCCGCAATAGTGACTTGTTGTTTAGGTCTAGTTGGACAATCCTTGGCGAAGTGCCCAAATTTGTCACACCTAAAACATTGAATCTTTGACATATCCCTCTTCTTCTTAAATGGAGGGGCATCATCATTTCCCTTGTCCCTATTCCTTTTGAAGAATCCTTTCCT
Source organism: Sequoia sempervirens (assembly GCA_007258455.2). Taxonomy (NCBI): domain Eukaryota; kingdom Viridiplantae; phylum Streptophyta; class Pinopsida; order Cupressales; family Cupressaceae; genus Sequoia; species Sequoia sempervirens. Next base: position 8,528 of record VDFB02237695.1, on the reverse strand, counting down.
TCCCTCTTTTCCTTTCTTCTTTGAAGAATGGGAGGCGAGAACATGAACATCTTCATTCCTTGAACTTTGACCAATGCCTCTTGCCATCAACCTAGATTCCTCTTGAATACAATCAGATCTTAGGCGATCAAACTTAGGCAATTTTGACCTTGCACTGATTCCCTGAATGTATGATTCCCAAGACAAAGGTAGCCCATTGAGAGCAAGCATAGTCAGATCCTTGTCTTCAACCATATGCCCAATCGTTGAGAGCTGATCTCTCAAATTTGAAATCCTCATGAAGTATGCAGTAACAGATTCTCCCTTAGACATCTTCACATGATGCAATTGCTGCTTTAGTGCAAGGGCTCGGCTGGTATTGTTGACTTCGTACATCTCTTCCAAGGTCTTGAGCATATCTCTTGTTGTCTTCAACTTAGAGATGATAGGAACAATATGATCCTTGACAGAGTCAACCAGAATCTTCATTGCTTTGATGTCTTTCTTCAGCCACTCCTTTTCTTCTTCCTCCTCAGGTTCAGAAATGCTAGACTCCACGAACTCACCCAAATCATTTTCACGCAAGGTGAGCATGATCCTAAATCTCCATGAAGTGAAATTAGATGCACCTTCGAGTCTATCTTCAACCTTCAAACCATTCACCATCTTGACTGAAGTAGATAAGTGAGCAACAAAAGGTATGCTGATTAGCGATAATCTGATCACGATCCTCAAACTCGCTCTGATACAATGTAAATTTTAGGTGAACAGATTAAATGCACAGAAAATAATTCAAAATCAGAAACAATAACACAACAGATACCCTGGGAAAACCCTCCTCTTGAGGGAGAAAAACCCAGCAACAAAGATCTCTCTTATATTTATAATATCAGTGGCAACTATTCACATTACAATGAGGCCTAACACAGACCAATATTCAGCACCTTGAACAAAATGAAGAACAGAAACAACCTGTTGCACTTTAAGACTCAAGTTCAGTCTTAGAGGAATTCGCAGACTGTCTCTCACAAACTGACCTTGAACAATTCGCAATCTGGTCTTTGAGGAAATCGCAATTACAGAAATCGAGCTTGAACCTGGGAAGAGTTCGCACTTGACAATTCACTTGAGAATATTCGCACCAACAGAAATTGAACTTCATCGACAGACTGCGACTTGAGAGAGTTCTCCGTGACTTATTCATTTTGACAAATTTTGTAACTTAAACTTGATGATTCGCTAATCCTAGCTAACAAATAATTCAAGACTAGAGATATATCTACCATGAAGGTAATATATTTTGATGGTCTTGCAAAGGACGAATGATCTTGTATGTATACAACTTAGAGAGGTTGCACCTCTTCATATCATAAGGTCGGCCAAGATAAATGTTAATTACAAGTCATCAAGGATGTCGGCCAGAATACAATCATAAAGAATGTCGGCCTCAATACAATCATAAAGAATATAAGAGAGGTCAGCCTCAAGACATTCGAGCCTCCACATAAATATAAGACAACAAATTAAATAGCTGGCATGCTATCATTTAATTTATGCTTCCTTCAATAGAGCTGGAAGGATCGCCTGTAGCTGCACTTATCATTAACACTATCAGCATATTTCTTAATAAATCCTTACAAGGTTCAAAATTTTGATTTGGTTAGGGAGGCCAAAACAATTCAAAATAAAAAAAATTGGTAAACCATAGGGAGAGGAAATCCAGCCAAATCTGGTAACCATATTAATCACCGTGGTGCAAGATTGCTTTCCTAATGCCCACAAACTCAGATAACGTGTTTTCCTCCATCCCTGACTAGTATAAATCTGAATCAGAATTGGAGGAGTTTATCAGCATTGATCAAGAACACAATCCATTAGAACCGATGTCGGTATCATACACACTTAATATGAGTTTACATTAAAAATGCATGTCAGATTTATATAACCTGACATTACATGATATAGCTTATAGCAGGAAACATCTAATGCCTAGTAGCCTGAGAATTACTAATGTAAAAGTGTAACAATTCAGTCAATAATAATCTAAAGAAATAGTCATTATGTCACAACCCAAACATTTGGCCAGAGGACACTCTTGTTTGGATTAAAAGTCCTTAATAAGGATGGCATAGATAAGAAGCACTGTGGATACTTCCATATCAAAACCTGCTGTCATACAACATCCCAGAGATTCTCTCTCAATAGAAAAGTTTGGTAATTGTTTTCAATGTTTCATTAACATTTCATAGCAAAGTCTGGTAATTAGGCTGACATTTGACTACTACTACTACAGACTGTTCACCATGACACTGTTTATTGATGTTGTGATAAACATTATGTGTGGTTTTGTGTGATTTTTTATGTTTGTAGCCGGTGGGGAGTTTGAGAAAGAAATATATGCATTTTACTGTAGTTACACTATTTTTCTTTGAATTTAGGCCTCTGTCGCACACCCAAGTATGTATATGACTGAAATCTGGATTGGATTGTAATCTATAGACTAAATTTGATGTTTGTGGTGCTTTATGATTTTGAAACAAATGCATTGCACTATTTTTCTTCGATTTCGAGATTATGTGGCATACCCATGTCTGTATATGACTGATATCCAAATTGGGTTTAACTTATATACTGGATACATATATATGCAAAGTTTTTCTGCAAGATTTAATGCTGCAGGTGTGTGATAAATGGACTTGTGGACCTGGTTCTATAGGATTATTGTCTAGTATAACATACCCGCACCTGTAGTCTTGTGGGTTGTGCTTGTTAGTGTATAAATTTGTTATCTTTGGGTGATGCATGTGGAGTTCCGGTGTGTACACGTCTTGGTACAGTCTGAAATGTTATTCTTTCGTTTGTATTGCAGAGGGTGCTAGAGAGGACTTTCAGAATGCATTTGCTTTCCTCAGACAGTTTTACGCAGGGAAGATTGGTGTCATTACAGGGGCATGTTCTGTAACCTCCTTCTCCTCTGGTGGAGCTTGTGTCCTATCCAGCCAATCCAGTGCCACCTACACTTAGAAAATACGAGGGAAATGTCAATGACATCAATCCAAGCATTCTGGTGATAATAATAGTATTGGCTGTCATATTTTTTATATCAGGATGTCTCCATCCACTGATCAGATTTATTGTGAAGTCACCTAGGAGAGGAGACTCAGGCTTCAGTCAAGACAATGTGACAGCTCTACAAGGACAGTTACAACAGTAGTTTTATTTTCATGATTCTGGTGTTGAGCAGGCCTTCATCGATACATTGCCTCTTTTCCTTTACAAGGTTGTGAAGGGAGTAAAAGAAACTTCTGATTGTGCAATTTGCTTATGTGAATTTCGAGGTGAGGATACTCTAAGATTGCTTCCAAAGTGTAGCCATTTTTTTCATGCAGAATGCATCGATACATGGTTGTTATCACATTCTTCTTGCCAGCTTTGTAGGGCAAGCTTGTTGCCCGATCGTAACAATTCAAATTCCCCTCATGTTTTTGTTGTTATTCCTTCTGATGAAGAAAGTAGAGAATTTGTTCTCATGGCTTCTAGTTTTCAAATCTGCACTTTATAATATCTGCCCACTATACTCTTATTTTTGTGTATATTCTACTATATCAGATCTGTTCATGTAACTTGTCTTGAATGCTATGAGGACCCCTAAATCACCATGAATAGCCTCATATTCATTTATGTTATGTGCTCCACTCCCCTGAAACTATACTTGATAAACCTCTACTTTCACTCCACTGTCATCATAGATTGTCACAGATGCACTTCTTATCTCTGTTGTCACAGATTATCATTGATTCAATGTCCTTATGTTTATGAAATTTTCTTCTTGCAACTTGAATGGACTGCTCACCTCTCAAAGCCATTCTTTTTTTTTTTGCAACTATTGACTGTCTTAGCATTCTCTTGTAACAGCTTGACCAAATAGCATGTTTATTTCATGCATGTATGCATGATTTGTCCCCTCAAATGCATGTTAACAGTCAACAATCCTTTTTTTTTCATCCTTGCTGACTTAAGGGATCTCATTGATCACTGTCATCGACTTCTTGCTTCTTTTGGACTGCACTGTTATTGATCCGATCCATCAACAAGACTATGATGGTATGGGCTGCCTCCATGGCTGTTTTTCTATTCTTATGCAACCTGTTCATGCTCTAAAGGTCTTTGGCATTTCACTTCCTTCTTCAAAACCTTTTATGACTATTATGAGAGACTTCTATGCCACGTACTTCATACATTGATCTCTTACTACTCAATGCTTCTTCAATTATTGACAAGACTATCCTTGAATTCACTTCATGCTTTGATATCTTCACTGTCAATATGTTCACTACACTACCCTACTTATCTTATGAGATAATTTGTCTTATGTCTCTGTTGGACAGTGTTATGAGCACTTCATCATTGAGGTTTTGACCACTAGTGATATGCCATCTTCATGATAATGACTATCATATCAATTGTGGGTTGTCCTTTTCATATTGATCATGCTCTTTAATGACTGCAGTGGTTGTGATCTGCATGATTAGACTTCTCCCTTTCATCACTATTATGGAGTTTTGGTATTACAAAATACTATCTCACAACCTTCCTACACTTGCATGCATTGTCTTCTCCATGATTCTCAATATCCTTTACTTACATACAGTCCTAAAAGCGTTTGGACTGTCATTTCTCAGTCATAAACCAACTGTTGCCAGCCTCAAATCCCCAATCAAAGACATGCATTTGATGATTGTCTTTGAATTTGGTATTTGTCTTTGAAAGCCTGAGACCCTTGATTGAGTGTCATCATGAATGGTTATCAGGAAGAACTTTATGATAACTATACCATGACCCTCTATAATTAAACTTCTCTTTATTGTCTTGAGTGTTAATGTTCTGATAGCGTCAGGAGGTATCGTCTAGCAGCAGAAGTATCTTCCTTAAATAGATATTATGTCAGTTGGCTGACCCACATAAATGTCTTATTTAAGATGGGTGACATGCAATAGAATCTTCGGTCTGACATGCAAGAGAATCTTTGCATGAAATGTATTTGTAACTGCTCCTAAAAATAGGCAATTGTAATGCTCCTAGTGCATCTCCTTTTGCATGCACATGCAAGTGACAATTCCCTATTTTGGGATTGATTCTTGCTTAAGTTAAGGGGTTCTTTCAAGGAGGAGTTAGCCATCTACAGCAGATTATTATCCTTTGAAGAGCAGATTGAAATTAAGGAGAAAAACAGAGTTCTTTTGTATGCATGTATCTATGAGAGATACTATTCTTCTGTGGGTCAAGTTGTAAGCTGATTTATTGGCATCTAGGAGAGGTGCTGAGACTTGTAAGCTGATTTATTGGCATCTAGGAGAGGTGTTGAGACTTGTAAGCTGATTTATTGGCATCTAGGAGAGGTGCTAAGACTTGTAAGCTGATTTCATTCAATATATAAGAGACATATTTGTGGCTGGTTTTTTCTCCCTCGAGAAGGAGGGTTTTCCCAGGATATATGCTGTGTTATATTGTTCATTTCTTCATGTGTTTGTGTTGCATTTTTGTTGCTAAATCTGGATTCTAGTGCATTAACATTGAGAACCCACCTTGTACACCTGGTAACTGCCTTCCCATGGACTGGCCCCTCTTCTCTTGACATGGCTACTTCATTATCCCTTTCTATCAACTAAAGTATCGACAATTCTCACTGATTTAATGATAAAATGGTTTGAGCTTATCATGGCAATAAAATCAAGAACAAAACTAAAAGGAAAGTTTCCTTTGACAAGGGCTTTTGCATGAAACTCTAACTGTACCCTTTAAAGCTCTATAATGCTTTCTAATCACATTCAAAACTCACAACCCACACCTTTGCATCATTTTGTTAAAACTTATCTTTTGTCTATTTGATTACTAACAATATTGTCCATTATGGTGAACAACACTTTCATAAACATGCTAATAAATGGTTTGAGTATATCATGGAAATAAAACCTAAGAAAAAGAATAAAGGAAAGTTTCAACAAGGGATTTTCAAGACAAACCTAACTTCTTCCTTCAAAAGCTCTATAATGCTTTCAATCAAATTCAAAACTCAACTCCGCACCTCCGCAACATTTGTTAAAACTTTGAGCAATATATGGGCATTTTTAAGGTGCATGCCCTCGCGTAATAAGCATGGAAAATAGATCTAGCAATGTGGAGGAGACAAGAAAACCAATCTTTGATTTAAAACTCCCTCCAACCTTCAACGTGCTATATTCTTCTTCTATACCGTGTTCTTTGCAACGCTCCATTCTTTTCCTTGACCGGTCTTTGCAATGTGGTGATTAACCTCAGTTCCAGTCAAATCATCTCAAGAGTAATTCCATGCTTCAGAACACACAATCTAGTATAGATCTTCTAAGTGATGATGAGTACGTAGCCACCATCCTGCTGAAGATTATTCAACACCCATTCCAACAAGAGGGAAAAACATACAAAGTTCACCACTTTACCTTGTGCTTTGGTATATGGCTTAGATCCAACCAACATGCATGCACAAGATCAAAAAATTCCACAAGGTCTTCCACCTTCTCCTTGTGACATTCAAAATAAGGAGCATGACCATCATAAAAGGGGCAACACTATCAAAAAAGCATGATAGAATCAAAGGAAAACATGATAGCTACAAAGACATTGTAGAGGCAGAGTTTCAAAGTTTTTGAAGGGCACATTGCATAAAAATTGCATACCCTAGTCAAATACACAGTGAGGGAAGCAATGTCAACACACAATTACATGATGCAAAGAAAGTTAGCAAGTGACAATGTTAGGGTTTCAAACCTAACAAAAGAAGACTGTGTAGTCAACAGAGCATTAGGAGGACAAATTCATGAGATGGTAGTCATATTTATGATTGAGAAAGAGGATTAAAGGATAAAATTTGCAAGCGACAACCACTTTATTGGTGGTAGTTTTGTTGGGTTATGTAGAATCAAGAATAGATTTATAGTTTTATGAATACAATGTAGAGCAGCTACATCTTGGTATTCAATTCAAACAGGGGATCAACATTCAAGATCTCACGATTGAAACCTCCAAGAAAAGGGAGCTAAAGTCATGAAATGTAACAAAAGGAAACTTTTGAGGAAGGCATTGTTTTTTCGTAGAAGGTGTGCTCTCTTGAAGTTTGCTTCAAAGGTTGATGTTGTTAGATAGGTACTAGAATATAATGGCAGAGTTTACTAAACTATTACCAATTCAATGCACAATTTTGAAAGCACAAAAACATACTGCCCTAACATAATGGGATGATGCATGATTGTGAAACATTGGACAATAAACACTCTAATGATTATGAGCAGCATCAGCACCAGTCATTTAAAGAGGAAGGACAGTCTTGTCAAGTGAAAGCAAAAAGGCATCAAAAAGAACAATGACAATCTTTGATGATAACAGCCACCAAGATGACAAAGGAGGGCGGTTGACAAATGTTTGACAGTAGCTTCAATAGACAGTGCTTATTGCAAAGATCAAAGGGTTCAACGAATAGTCATTATGAGGTATGCAATGAGCTGTGTCAAGGACAGTCAAAGATCATAAAGAAAGGAGTTAAAAAAATAATTTCATTGATGTAAATTTGCAGAAAATGATGAGAGTTGATGTGTAGAAAATAATCAGAAAATGAGCAGCAAACCATGACATAAAAGTGCAGCTCCCTTTATGAATAAAAGTGCAGCAAAATAATCAGAAAAAGTGCAGGAAAATATGACAGAGAATGAGCAGAAAATTATGTCATAGAGAGCAGCAAATTGTGACATAAAAGAGCAGCATATGATGTCAAAGATGAGCAGCAAAATTTTGAGAAAAGTGCAGATCCTAATATCAGAAAACATGCAGCAAAGCATTCTTAAAAGGTGTAGCAAATCATCCATATAAAGGACAGAAAAAAACAATGCAAAAAAGGGCAGAACAGTCACTTTAATATAAGGTTTGAAGTGATTGAATCATTCAACCAAGAGGAATCTTTAGCACCAAGGATTATTCAAATAGGTGGACAATAGCTAATAAAGCTATAATGCATTATTCAATGTCTAAATTTATGATCAATAACCTTTGTTTTGTAGTCATTGATTGTGAAGGATATATATTAGAGTAATTAATAATGGTCATCTTTAGTTTATTAGGTAGTTTCTATTTTATACATCAGTTTAGAGTTTAGTATGTTTCTATTTTCGTTCTTTGTTTTTCTCTATATAAGGAGACTACGTCTCCATTTGTAATCATCCAATCTTGAATATCAATAATATTTCCATGGTATCAGAGCGAGTGACGAGCCTTTAGAAAGAAAAAAAACGTGCCCTAGTTACCTGGAATTATTTCCAGAATTTTTTTGAATGATTTTTTATGAAAAATCATGCTATATTTTCGAAGATTTTTTGAAGAGCCAAAATTTCGAAAAAAAATTCGAAATTTCTATGTGGCTCCTGCAAAAATTCGAAGGGTTTTCAATATGGAATTTTCGTGGGCATTTTTTCTGAAAGAATTCGAAGGAGATTTTGAAGGCATTTTCGCGTTTTTTCCTTAAA
>VDFB02237694.1:0-10880 GCA_007258455.2 Sequoia sempervirens | reverse complement strand
TCACAAGGACAATTTAGACAAATGAGTACAGTGAGTGACATATACTATGCTATTCATAAAAACAAAACAGAATTCTTATGTAGATTCATTTCGACGAGAAAGAACCTAAGTAAGAACTTTTGTTTCTTAAAATGTAAATTGCATTTTATAGTTTTAAAATACTTATTGTTATTTGTGTACCCTATAATATAGAACATATTTTGCATATGCATGCATTAGTGTAATTTTGTTATTGCAATGGTGTCATAAGCTCTTTAAGAGCAATCAATGGAATAGATGCCATATTTGCTTAAGCGTCTGAAGAAGTGTAAATAGGCCATGGCAACTTGTCAATACTAAGCCAAAAAACAACACAGACCTGTGCTAGCACTGTTAAGTTCTGATAAAAACAATTTTTAGCTACTGTTTAATGCCAAACCAGCTATCACTTAATAGTGAAAGCTAGATAAATATTGATTTTCTAACTAAATGGGGTCATTTCATTTCCATTTGCATAAGTTTATTTTGTACCGTTATGTAGCACTTACTATTACTTGTGCAATCAAGCCACATGCAAGTAGAATTTATAACTCATGGCATTTGGATACACTCAAGGAGAAATACAAACCATGGTTGTTGGCATCCTGATAAGAAAGATGATGAGATACATCCAATTAATGTATGCCACAACGTCTTATTCAATGAAGATGATTTGGATACGGACGTTACAAATGAGAATCCTTATTGGTGTGTGAGTAATCCTCTTTTTCTAGACTTTTCAAGGAAATTGCATGTGAATACTATCAATGAACAGGTGCAATCAGATTTATTAATTGACTTTGATTGATGGGTCAAATGTGCCCAAGGATAATTATAATTGTTTCTTTGTTTTAATTATTATGTATGTAAATACTATTTAGCAGTTACCTAATTAATTAGATATGAAATGATAGAAGGGAAAAGAAGATTAATTAATTAAGATAATTTGATTCATTAATTAATAAGGTGAATTATCATGTAAAAGTACATAAATTAGAAGTTTGGAAAAAATCCTCTTTCCTTTATGCTTTAATGACAACGAGAAAGCTGAAAGCAATTGTGGAGTTTAGGCTTATATCTGTAAATTGCATTTGCCTGACAGCCTGCAAAGCCTTCTCAATACATTGTCCACATATTGTTTGAAAGGTCCCATTATGGCACATGCTAACAGCACAGTGGCTCTAAAGTTTGCACTATGGAACAATTCTGCAGTAATTGAAGATATGTAATCTTTAGAGGACTCATAAGCACCAAGTTATTGTTAAGCTCCCATATTGTACATTGGAGAAAAGACAATTGTTCATCCGAGGAACTAGTCTATGAAGATTAGCATAGGTTGAGCACTATGAAACCCAATCTGCCTATGGACTCTAAAATAAAAGAAAACTGATGAAAATAACTATTTATTGCTTGAAGTAACTTGTCTACGACTGTCCTTTTTGGAACCATGACAACTTTTTCCCTGTCACTGTAAACTCTTTCCTAGAAAAGACATATAGACACACACATATATATATACATATGTATATATATGTACAGATACATCCATGTAGACACACATAAATGCATGTATGGACGTAAACATATATGCATCCATATGCATGCATGCATATACACATAGATGCATCTATACACACATACATATATGCATAGATATATCCAGAGACATATGCATACATGCATATATGCATGTACAAATGTTTACATAGATATGCACATAGATAAATGCATATGTACATAGAGACATGCATACATACATACATGCATTGACACAATAGGCACAAAGTGATAGTGATAGTCCAACTAAAGCACTATGAAACACAACTTCATTATGAACTTTAATGGAAAGAAACTATGGAAAATAACAAATTATCACCCCAAGTAACTCATTTTTGGGTTAGGACTCTGCAGCTATAACATCTCTTGCTCAGTTGCTACAAACTCTTCCTTAGAACATGCGCTTACAGAACACAAGAACAACACACACAAAGTAATAGAGATGCATAGCAAGTGGCTTAACTCTATATTAAATGACCAAAGTACCCTGGCCACGTGTGGCCACCAAGCCATTCCAGTGCCTTCACCTCGAGCCATATGCCATTTAATGCATTTAATCTGTATCCATGCAGTACATACGTCTACTCACCAGTTTTATAAACTATGCCTTTGCTTGAATTTATTTAATCAATTTATGCGCTCGCATTTTCCTGATATTTTAATGCATTTAATCTGCATTCATGGAGTACGTACCTCTAGCCACTAGTTTTAAAACTATGCCTTTGCTTAAATTTATTTAATCAATCTATGCATTTGCATTTTCCCAAATTTTCAAAACAAAAAATGATTTATAAAGCTACTCAGACGAATAGGAAAATAGATAAATGCTAATTTTTCAATATAAAAAATAGCTCTCCAAATTCAAACTATACAAAAAAATAAGTAATATGTTAAATGGCGAAATGTGATTGCCCAATGCTGCCACTTAAAAGCATTCCAACCGAATGCATGAGTATTACTGCCTTGACGCTAGGAACCAATAAAATTCACACTATAGAAAACAGTTTATCCAAGTGAGTGCTATTAGGTTTGTTATCTTCAATTTCAAACTCCTTTGACTTTAATGCATTCTCTCTGATGGTAGAGTATGGAGATTCTTTTTTTATTGAGAGTTCAGAACAATATGACAAATCTTTTTGATATCTTGTGTTTAGCACATTGCAACAACAAATAGATACAAAGACTGTGTGAGCCTTCTTTTAGAGTTTGAAGCAGAAGTAAACAACATAGGCACCCTTGAATACTTGTTTGTGTTCTCATTCTACAAGAGCATTGTAGAGTTCTGAATGTTGTTTTTAGTTGCTTGTTATTCAGTATGCTATAAAAGTGGGGTAAAAAAATTGAAAAATCATGATGAATTAGAAAGCTCAACAATCCATTGTTTTTTCTGCTTTCCAAATTCCTGATTGTTTCATTTAACAAAATAAAGTTCTTGACCAGATTCTACTAAACTAAAACAGATGGAGGAGGAAGTGTGTCTCTATCGGAAGCAGTTCTTGGGTGATATGAATTGATAGCAAAATTACCAGATACCCTTTTTGCATCAGTGCATGTGTATTTTGCAAAAGTATTATGATTAAAAAACAATGTTCATAAAATCTTTTTCACAGATTACTGGAGTTTAAACTGCTACTTGTTTATGCTACATGTCATTGTATTTCATAGCTTATGTTTCCTATGCATTCCTTGTTTCCAATTCCTGGACCTTGTCTATATTTCCACATTGTGAATTTATGTCTACAATAGCATTTTCAATTGTTATATCTACCTCTAAGCCAATACATAGCCGCTGGGGATAAATAAGTGTGGGCAATATCATAGAGACAAACTTATTTCAAGTGCCTTAAATTCATTGTCATCTTAGAAATAGGATTTTACTTTTCTGTGATATCTACCAATAGGAAGGAAGCACTGAAGAACCTTAAGACAAAGAGAGAAATATTATTTTTAAAATCATTTGTGTATTTTGATTCAAAGTTTTCTAATATACATGTTATTATCAGTCATGCATTTGGAAACAATGTTACTCCACATACAAATAAATTTAAGCAAAGGCATAGATTTGAAAACTGACAACTTTTATCAATACAAAGGGGACATTTATAGTGACAGAGCAAAAGCTCCTGTGCTCATTGAATGAACACCAAGAGACAAGTTACTCAAGGCAACAAATTGCTACTTTTATTTATTTTGCTTCATTCTATCCCAGAAATGCAAGTTGGGTTTCACAATGCATCAAAGGACATTTGTGCAAAGAACTCCCAAAATTATAATTGCAATGGATGACAGTGATAGTCTAATGGATACTAATCTTCAAAACATTGAAATACACCAACAAGTTTTTTTTTAGATTCAATAGAAACAAATATTAATTGAAAACAGATTAACCTAGCAGACTATTTATCATAGGTTCTTGAATTCCAAATGCACAAGTGTGACCATGGTTCTCTACAGGCTTTCACCATGCATTTTAACTATATTGTTGTTTTGCATCGAGCCTAAAGAACCACTGTAAGTATGGTTTACAAACAGATTTACATCAATCAATTTAAATTAAGAAAGGTTTCCAATTACACTTAATACTTGAACCATAAAGCATCATTGCTTCAAGCTATAGCAAAAGTGCAGACAGGGACACAAAAGCAAATTCAACTATGACATCATCTAACAAGGATTTTTTTGCTATTACTATGATTAACTATTGAACTCAATTGACTCATCAGTCAAACAACTTGATTGATCACTGACCTAACTTGTTTGAAAGCTATCTTGTTAAGCTGATTAGTTAATTTCATTAATGAGTAAAAGATAGAATTGACTTAATTTACATGAGTCAAGTGTAAAATTGACTTATTTGTTAATTGACTTTGATTAGTGTATCAGAGAGAGATGAGACAAACTAAATTGTCATGAGCGAAATGTGAGATGGACTTATTAGCTGCTATGCCACATATACTATGACATTTGAGCTTCCATGAAATAATAGCGAAAGCTATAGAATAAACAGATGGCTTCAACATAGACAAAGGGATACAATTAATATGGACAGCTATAGCTTGTTGAGTATTTGTAGCAAAAGAAACAGAAAGGAAGATGTTGGCGAAGGTTTTGCAATTTCGGTTTGCACCTAGCAACTGCATTTGCTTCCTTGTCTATAAAGCCTTTACAAGAAATTCCTTTTTTGCATATGAATGGCCATGATTGATTTAATTGATTTGGTGTATAAAGATGTTTTTTAATTAACTATAATTAACTATTCAAGAAAACTGATGTATCAATAAACTAGTTTCATTGATTGGTCAAGTAACTTGATTCACAGTTAACTTGATTAGCTATTTAGTTGATTTGCTTGAAAGTTTGCAAAAATCTTTTTCAAAAAATAATTCTCTACATAATTTGCAATCACTACACACCAAGAGCCAACATTTCTTTGAGGAATTTTGTCAAACAGTTTACATGTTTTTCTTGTGCTTCCATATTTTGTATGCATATTCATGACAGCATTTCAAACCATAATATCTATTAGAAATCCACGTCTTATCATGCTTAGATGAATGTACATATCTTGTTCTAAAGCTCCTATTCTATTAAAAGCATGCAAAATGGTTAGAAAGATTGTGTATCTGTGAATGTGAATAGGCAAGATTGATTTAACTGATTTGGAGGATAAAGATGACTAATAATTAGCTATGGCTAACCATGGAACACAATTAACTCATTAGCCAATTAGCTTGATTGATCGCTGAATTAACTTGTTTGAAAGCTATCATGTTAAGCCAATTAGCTAATATGCCACATATAGTATGACATTTGAGATTCAAATAAGTCTCATCGACACAAATTTGCTATCATCTTAAAGCCATGTAAACATTGATGTTCCAATTCCATGGGGTCATTCTATTTCCATTTGCCCAAGTTCATTTAATTCCATTATCAAGCACTAATTATTAAATGTTTAAACCAGGTACATGCAAACAGAAATCACAATTCATAGTAACCATAAACATCTATGCACAAGTACATGTTATCCAACATATTAACACACACATGGTTTTCTAGTGCTACTTTGTTAATTTCCTTTGATCAACAGTTCAAATGTACACAAGGATAATTGTAATTATTTCTTTGTTTTAATTATTATCTACTTAAAGACTAATTAGCAGCTGCCTAATTATTTAACTATCCTTGTACACATTTGATCCATCAACCATAGTCAATCAATAAATCTGATTTTACTTGTTTTCTAATAGTATTGGCATGCAATTTTCTTGACAAGTCTACAAAAAGAGCATTAGCCACACACCAATAAGGATTCTCATCTGTAACCTACCTAACCAAATCATCTTTATTCAATAAGATGTTGTGACATACATTAATTGGATGTATCTCATCATCTTTCTTATCGGGATGCCAACAACCTTGATTTGTATTTGTCCTTGAGTGTATCTGGATGCCATGAATTATGAATTCTACTTGCATGTGGCTTGGATGTACAAGTAATAGTAAGTGCTACACAATGGTAGAAATCACAACTCATAGCATCCATATACACCTATGCACAAATACATGTTATTCAACACATTAACATGCACATGGTTTTCTAGGGCTAGTTTGTTAATTTCCTTTGATTAATAGTTCTAATGTACACAAGGATAATTGTAATTATTTCTTTCTTTTAATTACTATGTACTTAAAGGCTAATTAACAGTTGCCTAATTATTTAGATATGAGACGATACAAGGGTAAATGAGAAATATGAACTTCCCTAAATCAACATGAATGAAATGTGAGATAGAGCTATTGGGTAATATGCTACATATACTGTGACATTTAAGCTTCAAAGACTGCCAATGAACAGCAAAAGCTTCAAAACTCTCAGTTAACATGTAAAGGGCTAAGAAAAATTGATCTACTAACTGAATGGGGTCATTTTACTTCAATTATCTAGCACTTATTCTTAATTGTTTAATGCAATCACATGCAACCAGAATTCAGAACAATTAGCATCAATACACACCTATGCATAGATACATGCTCTCTAACATATTGATACGCATATGGTTTTCTACTGGCACAATCCTTGAACATTCTTTAGGTACAAGTGCTAGTTTATTAATTGACATTGATTGCTGGATAAAATGTATACATAGACACATAGCTGCACACATGCTTCAATGCACAAATGCATACATACATGCATGGATGTAAACATATATACATGTATACATACATACATGATTACATGCATACATATATATATGTATTCATGTATCCATGGATGCATATATCCATGTATCAATAGATCCCTTAATATATGCACATATTCAAATGACCACATAGACTTGGGGAATGAATATTTATGTGGCCTTTACATGATAGCAATAAATCCTATAAATATGCATATATGCATGAAGGCACATAGCCATCAATGAATCTATGCATTTTCATTTTCATTAGAATTTTAAAACAAACACGATTCAAAAAGCCACTCCCATGGGTTGCAAAAATAGATAAATGCCAATTTACCGATATGGAAAATAACTTACAAAATTGAGATCATATATATAAAAAGAAATATGCACAATAACCACAATATGACTAGATGGCTAGCTAGCGCCATCCACAAAAAAACATTTAAAGAAAGTGCAATACTAATCTATTATATACACACATACATACATGGTAACATAGATACATGCATTCATATATACATAATTACATGCACACATATATACATGCAAAGTTGTATGCGTGGATGCATACAAAGACTATGTTTCATGGGATTATTAAAGAGTTCACTTGCTTTCTATATGTTTCCATATTTTGCATGTGTGCCTATGAGGACAATAACCACAATATTTGACAATATTCCTCTATCCTTTATGACAGCTCATTGGTTCCAAAGCTCTCTTTGAAGGACAGCTGTACATTGCCTCCAAGACTCAGATGAACCCTTGGTATTCCAAGGAAAGATTCAAATCGATAACACTTAAAATGATCTAAACTATGATTTTATAATCAAAGTATCCAAATGCATTGCAGCAATGCAAAACCCAACTTCCATTTAAAGATGTACAATGAAAGTAAACAGAAGGAAAAATGCATTTGCTTCACATAGCTGCACACATGCTTCAATGCACATATGCATACATACATGAATCGATGTACACATATTTACACGTACACATACATACATGATTGCACGCATACATATATATATATGTATTCATGTATCCATGGATGCATATATCCATGTATCAATAGATCCCTTAATATATGCACATATTCAAATGACCACGTAGACTTGGGGAATGAATATTTATGTGGCCTTTACATGATAGCAATAAATCCTATAAATATGCATATATGCATGAAGGCACATAGCAATCAATGAATCTATGCATTTGAATTTTCATGAGAATTTTAAAACAAACACGATTCAAAAAGCCACTTCCATGGGTAGCAAAAACAGATAAACACCAATTTACCGATATGAAAAATAACTTACGAAATTGAGATCATATATATAAAAAGCAATGTGTACAATAACCACAATATGACTAGATGGCTAGCTGGCGCCATCCAAAAAAAAACATTTAAAGAAAATGCAATAGTAATCTATTATATACACACATACATACATGGTAACATAGATACATGCATTCATATATACATAATTACATGCACACATATATACATGCAAACCTGTATGCATGGATGCATACAAAGACTATGTTTCATGGGATTATTAAAGAGTTCACTTGCTTTCTATATGTTTCCATATTTTGCATGTGTGCCTATGAGGACAATAATCACAATATTTGATAGTATTCCTCTATCCTTGATGACAGCTCATTGGTTCCAAAGCTCTCTTTATAGGACAACTTACATTGCTTCCAAGACTCAGATGAATCCTTGGTATTTCAAGGAAAGATTCGAATTGATAACACTTAAAATGATCTAAACTATAATTTTATAATCAAAGTACCCAAATGCATTGCAGCAATGTGAAACCCAACTTCCATTTAAGATGTACAATGAAAGTAAACAGAAGGAAAAATGCATTTGCTTCAAAGTTTTACAGCAAAGAAATTTCATGATTGTCTAGCCATTGTCCAAAATATGGTTTCTATCAAGCGTAGTCCTTGAATGTTCTTTGATTTAATTGCTGCTTTGTTAGTGCTTTGATTGAAGGTCAAAATGTGAAATGTGGCCAGGATAATTATACTTATTTATCTCTTTTAATTGTTATATATTCAAAGACTAATTAGCAATCCAAGCAATCTCGCCTCTAGTCAAATGCTGTTAAATACATTGATTTTGTATTAATGAATTATGCACCTTTAGCCAATAGTTTTAATCAAAGCATGCATGGATTCAGAATCAAACTTTCAAAATACACAAGACTATTTTTAAATTATAAAGTGTGATTAGCCACCAAATACATTGACTGGATACTAATTGCACATCTGATGTCATATTATTGCAACAAATATCTACTTTTGAACCCCAATTACTTAATTTTTATGAACCATATAGCATATGCCACTCACAATACCCATTTGTAAAGATTGTCCTTGTAACAAAAAGCAATGATATGACTACAAGTACAATCAATATAGTGAGAATCTTGAATTAACCCTTTTCTTTGTCTACTCTATGCAATTGTAAACAAAGGAGAAGGTTTATTCTAGAAACTCACCCTGTACTCTTTTCTTGAAGAATTTTCTATAGTTGCACCGCTACACCACCTCTCTTCTTCTGATCAAAAGCATTGCACCATGTAATAAGCTTTGATTAGTAAACGAAGACCATTTGTTTGTTTTTCTAAAAGAATAACAATTAAGCTCAAGGAAATGACCAAAATGCAAACAACTCCCAAAATTACAATTGCAACATATAATACTCCTACTACAATGGATACTAATAGCCAAATCCATTAAAACACTAGCAAGCATTTTTTAGATTCAAGAGACACAAGTATAAATGTAAATCAAATTTACTACACAAACTAGTTACCATAGGTTCTTGTACCACAAATCTTCTACCAATGAATTTAACTGCTCTTTTGCACAAAGTATAAAATTATTTTATCAAGCAATATTACTTAACTGCTCTACGACAACATTGCAATTTGAATTCTAAAACATATTCGACATACTTTTGGCAATCCCAAATATAATAATTTTCTAACTTTCTAAGCATTCAGTCTAAGTTTTCCAATTACAAAATCTCAAATTGTTGTTTACTTGGTATGTTTGTTCCTTGAATTTGATCACTAGGTAAAATGTGTACAAGGATAATTGTAATTTGTTCTTTCTCTTAATTGCTATGTATTTAAAGATTATTTAGCAGCTACCTAATTAATTAGTTATCTAATGATAAATGACAAATATGAATAATTTACTTTTAACATGTCCAAATGTCACATGGACCTATTAGGCTGCCACGCTTACATTTTATGTGACTTTGAGTGCTTACTCCATCTACATGCAACTACATATCACAAGCCATAATTAAAATGTCCACAAGGATATTTATAATTATTTCTTTCTTTTTATTATTATGTATTTAAAGACTAATTAACAACCACCTAATTAATTAGATATCAAATAACAGAAGAGTAAATGAGAGCTACCAACTCCATAAAAATGCCAAAGTTAACATGTGAATATCAAGGTGTCTAGATTTAATACTCATTGCATTCCCCAGAAGCCCATTTTCCTGAGAACTTTTGTAAATCAGTTCACTTGCCTTTTAAATGCTTTCGTATTTTACATGTCTACCTATGAGAACAGTAACCACGACATCTAACATAATTTAAATGCTTGCTGGCACAAAATAGGTTTATACTGCATTCTTTTCTCTATCTACGTGCAAATGAAAATTTGTATTCTGCCATGGTAAATTCTCTAGTGCATAGGTACTTTAAAACGCAATTTTTTGGATGTTGCTCTTGTTCCAGGTTTGATTCTTTTTGGGCATTATAACTACCTACTGTTGTATTAGTTTCCCATTTTTTCATCTACATATGCATGAATATATATACAACTAATCATATATAATAGTTTTTCTTTCACGAGTTTTGTCAAACAGTTCTCCTTTTTTTGTATGCTCCGTTTGTTTACATTTATGCCTACGAGGACTATAACCATGACTTTTAACAAAATCCCTCTATCCTTTATGCTTTGATGACAACCAAAAAGCTCAAAGCAACACACTGTCAACTCATTGCTCGTAAGCTCTCATTATCGCACACGTTGGCATAATTTTTGTTCCAAAGTACTCTTTATGGGACCGCTTTG
>VDFB02237693.1:0-10617 GCA_007258455.2 Sequoia sempervirens | reverse complement strand
ACTACTTTCCACTCGATCCGCATCGACGCAGGACTCCCTTAGCTGCTTGGAGAAACGGTATGCATGAACATTCGGGCCACAAGAGATTGGAGTTTCAGCTAGATTGTGTTCCACCGATTTCAGTTCAGGAGGTTGAGGCCGTACTTGGCAGATTTGTTGAGTTGGCAGTCAGAGAGAAGGCAAATGGGAACGCACTACTAGACGAGGATCTTCTAGAAGGCTGAATGTGGACATTTATTACATTTACTATTTTGGGAGTGAGTGGGAATCTTTGATTCATTTAATGTACCACTCCCTATTCTGGCAGTTTTTAGGGTTAGGGCTGAGGTGGCACGATTCTGGCCACTCTATTGATTGTAACCCTAGCCGTCTTTTGGGACTTGGCTAGCTATAAAAGGGGGAGTCCCCCTCATTTGTAAGACATTAGATCAGGCATTAGCATTAGACAGTAGACATTGTGAGAGAGTAGAGCATAGTAGATCATTTTGCATAGTGTGGAGAAGAAGAAAGTTTTCCCTTTGAAAACTTTTGGGAGATTGTTGTGTAACACTTTTCATGATAATAGATCTTTTCATTGATGGTGGAATTCGTCTTGTCATGAATAGCTAGCAAGGTCTCTCCTTCCTTTCGTATCCAAGTAGCTTAATTTCATGCAAGTAGTTTACTTTGATGTGTGGTATTTTTGTTGAGGTAGCTTCTTTATTCCATACCACTAGCAACTTGTTGATGATAAGTTTGCCTTGCGTGGTCGACTGGAAATTATCTTGTGTTTAACTTCAATTGTGATTCGTATGCTTATATGCATCGTTGTGATGGTGTATGCATGTTGAGTCATAATTTGAAATTTTTTTGTTACCCCCTTGAAGATTGCACTGATTTCGCTGAAGCTGTCCGACGTGAGGCTAGGTGAAATTTGGTTGAAGTCTGCCAAAACTGAATCCCACATATCTTGCATTTAGAGTAGAATATAAATTTCTTAGGCCCTATACCCTTTTACTTTCCGCACATTTATGATTAGTTTTAGGAAAACAAGCTATATTGCCAAATCATACGCGAGAATTCCCCTTCAAAATCATACATTAGCTGCTAACTGCAAGAAGTCTGAACAATTGTGTAAGTCCCCTCGTAAGAACACAGCAAATACACATCAACCGAACTGGGTCTATTCGCATTAAAGGAACCTTGGAGTTGAACGTGCGAACTTTCTCGCAATCTTAGCGCACGGAATACTTTGATCAAGAGAGAATGGAATAGCCTTCGGACTATTTCGTTCTGCTGTTTGGTATGGTCACAAAAACCACATCAACAGGAACTGGCGCTAGAAGGAGGGCCTTCCAAGAGTTTCCAAGGGTTAGCAATCATATTCAAATAAGAAGGGATTTTCATTCAAAGAGAAATTCATTGGAGAAGAAATTATCATGAGTAAAGATGGTGCTACCGCATAGAGAGATATTTCCAGTGTTACAGCCTAACTTGGGATTCAACGACGACCAAGAAGACATTCTTTCAGGATTGAACAATCTCGCTTGGAAGACAAAGGAGAGCTACGCCCAGTATATGAGAACTTGCTTCGTGTTGGAGGAAGAAGAAGAAAAGGCTATTGAAATTCAAGTTGCAATTGAAAGGAATTTGCTTGATCAAATACATCCACTCGCTCCTCTTCCTCGCCGACGGTGATCAGCTACATCCTGGATCGAATCAGTTCATTCTCACCCGATAAGTTGAAAAGAATCCTAAGGTCCGCGCCAAGTTCATCCAAAGAATTTGTAGAGCTAGAGTTGCCTACTAGAGCAAGGAAGAAGAAAAAAGTCCGTCCAAGTAAAGAAGTTGAATCAAGTGAAGAAGTATTCTCAAACGAAGAAGTTCAGTCTAGTGAAGAAAGCGGAGAAGAGATTACAAGTTTGTTCCGAACCCCACCAAGTGCTTCAAGGTTTGCTCAACCTAAAGCCGTTCAAGTTACTACACCAGTCTTTGTTCAGCAACCAGTTCAGGCTACCACAACCCCAGTAATTGTATATCAAAGGAGATATCCAAATCAAGCAATGGCTCAACCAGGAGGTCAACCAGGAGGCCAACCCGCTCCTAACGGTGCTACGTGGCTAGTTACTAACCCATCCCCTCTAGAGTTTGCAGACTATCATGACATGCCAAAGAATCCGTAGCACTTTTGCACCAAGTATCAAGTCAATGATCCGAACCGTTCTGCTGAGGATCACATCAAGATGTTTGAAGATCATTTGCGAAATAGACAAATTGCATACGCAGATGTGGCCTGCAGATTGTTCCCGTATTCCTTGGGAGAAGAGGCTCACTTTTGGTTTATACACTTACCAGTTGGGTCTATAAGAACATGGGAGCAAATGAAAGAGGCTTTCATTGGGAAGTTTGGTATTCCTATCACCCCAGTAGAGCTCTTCCGTCAATTCACGGAGGTGAGAAGACAAGACAAAGAGCCTATTCATGCCTTCAACAATAGATTCCAAAAGGCTCTCACAAGGCTATGTACTCCATACATTGTTCCCGATGCAAGGGAAAATTATTATGCAGCCTTGGACCCATTGACCGC
This sequence comes from Sequoia sempervirens, assembly GCA_007258455.2. Taxonomy (NCBI): domain Eukaryota; kingdom Viridiplantae; phylum Streptophyta; class Pinopsida; order Cupressales; family Cupressaceae; genus Sequoia; species Sequoia sempervirens. Next base: position 8,051 of record VDFB02237693.1, on the reverse strand, counting down.
GATGTTTGTAAGACAAGCTCATCCCATTCCAGCAAATATGAACCAAGCATATGCTAAGGCGGTTGAAGTAAGCCAAAATATGGGGCAGAACATAACTGGGCCTTCTTTATACACTGGCTTGGTCACCACAAACAATCAAATGCAGACTCTTAGTCCAGCATGGAATCAGCAAATTCCAGCGTTGAATCCAGTTCCGCAACCAGCATATCACGTTACACCACCATCTGATCAATTGGTTCTCCATCCTGGGATACCCTTATCCCAGACTCCAGCTACATAGCCTGTCTATCTCCAGAGCACGGTACCTGCAACAAGGACACAAGAAGAGAAAGATGAAATGAAAGAATTAGTAGAACAAATGAAAAGGCTGTCATCTGAGGTAACTCACCTCAGAAATCAAAATAACCAAATGCAATCAATGTTGAAGAATTATCAGGCACACCCAGGTGCCAATCGAGGATATCACAATAATCCTCAACACCATCAAGATGCCCATCAAGGACATGGACACGACAACAGCCATGGGTATCGAACTAACAATCAAGGATATCAAAAAAGGTCCTGGAATACTGGACCTAACAATGGAGGAGTTCCATCACTGCTAGATAACCCGCCGCCTCCAGAAAATCGTCCCACGGATAGAGTATTTTTGGCAGAAGCTGCTATGTCTGGATGGTGTAGACTCCACAATACAAGTCAGCACTCAGAGTTACAATGCCATGAATTTCAAGTAGCGGCTGATATTTTTAAAGGAGAAGTAAAAAGCACGGAGGGTACTGAGAATCCTCCAACCACTGGGTATGAGATTGTCCCAGTACAAAGGTATGACCAAGCACTGATTCTAGAAAATGTTAATGTCATGTCTGAATATCAGAACTACGCACCACCGGAAGTTAATTACAGATTTCCACCAGCTTCGGCTAATGGTCCCGTGGAGGCGCCAGATACTCAAGTTTATGAAGAAGCTCAAGTTTATTCAGAGACTCAAATGTATTCAGATGTTCAGGATAGTTACTCAGAAGAGCCATATGACCAAGGTAACTACGTTTTCCCACCTCTCGACAATAGTGTTTTGGTAGAAGGGAGAAGAGAGGTGCAAGCATTTCAGACTTCAGGAGGAGCAGCACCTAAAGTGTATCAGAGGACTTACCATCAAAAAGAGCCTTTGACGTCCTCGATTCCTCCGAATAATTTTGCAACCCCGCCGAATCCAAATGCAAGCAACAATCCAAACTTACCAAGGGATTCTCCTGAATATAGACAACAGAGCGTGATGCCAAATAGAAACGGACAGCAGATTGCCCAACAACCCATTCACGTGATGCAGCGTCCTCAAAGGGACAATCTTCCAAGAGATGAGATGAAAAGATTAAGTTCCTATGTGCTAGAAGAAGTTAAGAAGATAAAAGTCAGTCTCCCTTTGTATGAGCTGATGAAGATTTCAGAAGTTCGAGACACGATTTTGGGAAGCCTATATGAAACACCAGTTGTAAAGAGTACACCTCAAGAAGCACCCAGTTCATCTAGAAATCCTCCAATCAACACAATCACGTCCTTTGCAGAGTGCAAATATGGTAGAAGAGGTGTCTTACGCGCCTTTTAACGCTTGGGAAACTCCACAACAGTCCCAAGGTTTTGTGGGGATCGTACAAGGATCTTCAAGTGAACCTGAAAAGCCGAAATCTGAAGATAAAAGAAGAGTTAAATTCAACTTGACCACAGAGCAAAAACAAGAGCAAACACAGAAGATCACCCAGGGCAATCAAGTTCCATTGGATAAGGGAAATGAAAAGAGGAAACCAGTTGTATTCTATCAAGGGAAAGATGAGCCCGCCCCGTTCTTGGTATCAGTTAGAATCTTTGGAAAGTTGCTACACAATTGTTTGATTGATTCCGGTGCTTCTAGCAACGTCATGCCATTGAAGGTGTGTCAGAGACTGGGTATAGTCCCGTTGCATACTAGAAAGAAGGTCACCCAACTCGACAAGACCGAAGTGCCTGTTGTTGGGGAGTTGAATAATATTCATATGCAGTTGTCAGCTGATCCCCGAATCCAGAGCTGTATTGACATATCAGTGGTCGATATACCGGATGGGTATGGCATGTTGCTGAGCCGAGACTGGGCCAGGAAATTAAATGGATACATTGCCACTGATTTCTCTCACATGTGGCTTCCATGGAAGGGAGTCCCGAATCAGATCAAGATTGAAAGCACACCGAGGCTGAAGCTGATGATCATAGAATATGACGAAGATAATGAGATCATGTTTGTAGAGACTGACTTAGGCTCGTATAGGCCTGTTAAGCAAGAAGTATTGATGCTGCAAAGTACAAATGAAGGAAAATGTTTGGAAGATGCCACCAACTCCACCGAAATTTTGATTGAGAGTGACTCAAGCGATAGTGAAGGTGGAGGAACATTTGAAAACTTCAGGGATTTCGTCCTTAACAGTGTAAAACAAGAAACAGAGTTAGGAAAAGATGCTTCCATCAAGAATTTGCTGCTTCCCAACTGGTGCAGAATACACGAAGCATTTCATTCAGAAATCACTTGTGCCATGTGCAAGGTGGCACTAGAACAAGTTGCTAAGCTCGTTCCCCATACCTCCTTGCAAGAAGAACATCAGAAGATGAATGAAGAAAAGGAGATTTTAATAAAAGAACATCAGAAGATGAATGGAGAAAACAGTGTTTTAATGGAGGAAATTGTAAAAGATGGCAAAATTCAGTCAGAGATCGAAGAAAAGGTTCCAGAGATATACAGTCAAGAAGATGCATCCGTTCGGTCTCCCAGCACTCCTATACAGGATCAAACATGGACTTTGAGGTTCGATGGGTCAAAGTCCAGGAAGGGAAATGGAGCAGGGTTTGAATTGGTTAGCCCGACAGGAGAAGCTTATTTGGGTTCCTATAGGCTCCAGTTTTCATGTACCAACAACGTTGCTGAATATGAATCCTTGATTCACGGATTGCTACTTGCAATTCAGAAGGGAGCCAAGATTGTACATGCCATTGGAGATTCTGACATTGTAGTCCACCAAGTCAGGAAGCAGTTCGCTTGCCACGACAAGAGATTGAACCGCTACCGGAACAGAGTCTGGGACCTGATAGAGAGCTTTGATGCATTCAACATAAAGCAAGTCTACCGATCTAAAAATACCGTTGCAAACTCTTTGGCACAAGCTGCCAGTTCTTTGGAACCATTGGCAATGGAAGGATTGAAGAAATTCACAGTAGAGTTGGTTTCAACCCCGGCAATCCCTGATAACATAAAGAATTTCCAAGTGTTCGAGGACGACAAGCAGATTTTAGATTTTCTCACAAACTCAGGAGTGTTTGAAAGAAAATCTAAAATCGCTTGTCGCCCTAACACTTGAAGATTATCCCTCGCCTTCGTTAGATGAAGCATTGCGTAGTGAATGGTTCTACAATGATGTCCTTTTCTTGACTCGATACCGGCTATAACCAAGTGATGGTTGAACATGAAAGTCTAAAATCTGCTTGTCGTCCTCAAACACTTGGAAATTCTTTATGTTATCAGGGATTGCCGGGGTCGAAACCAACTCTACTGTAAACTTCTTCAATCCTTCCATTGCCAGTGGCTCCAAAGAACTAGCAGCTTGTGCTAAAGAGTTTGCAACGGTGTTCTTGGATCTATAAACTTGCTTTATGTTGAACGCATCAAAGCTCTCTATCAGGTCCCAAACTCTGTTCCGATAGCGGTTCAATCTCTTGTCATGACAGGCGAACTGCTTCCTTACTTGTCGGACCACTATGTCTGAATCTCCAATGGCATGTACAACCTTTGCTCCCTTCTGAATTGCAAGGAGTAATCCGTGGATCAAGGATTCATATTCAGCAACGTTGTTGGTGCATGAAAACTGGAGCCTATAGGAACCCAGATAAGCTTCTCCTGTCGGGCTAACCAATTCAAACCCTGCTCCATTTCCTTTCTTCGACTTTGATCCATCGAATCTCAAAGTCCATACTTGATTCCGTGTAGGAGTGCTGGGAGACTGAACACACATTTCTTCTTGATTGCAGACCTCTGGAGTCTTTTCTTTAATCTTTGACTGAGTGGTATCATCTTTCAGTTCTTCTATTAAAACACTGTTTTCTTCATTCATCTTCTGATGTTCTTCTATTACAATCTCCTTTTCTTCACACATCTTCTGATGTTCTTCTTGCAATGAGGTATGTGGAACGAGCCTTGCAACTTGTTCTAGTGCCACCTTGCACATGGCACAAGTGATTTCCGAATGAAACGCTTCGTGTATTCTGCACCAGTTGGGAAGCAGCAAATTCTTGATTGAAGCATCTTTTCCTAACTCCGTTTCTTGTTTCACGCTGTTCAGGACAAAGTCCCTGAAATTCTCAAAAGTTCCTCCACCTTCACTATCACTTGAGTCACTTTCAATCAACACTTCGGTGGAAGTGGCATTTTCGAAACATTTTCCCTCATTTGCACTTTGCAACATCAACACTTCTTGCTTGATGGGCCTATATGAGCCTAAGTCAGTCTCTACAAACATGATTTCATTATCCTCACCATATTCTGTGATCATCAGCTTCAGCCTTGGTGTACTATCAATCTTGATTTGATTTGGGACTCCCTTCCAGGGAAGGCACATGTGAGAAAAATCAGTTGCAATGTATCCATTTAACTTTCTGGCCCAGTCTCTGCTCAGTAACATGCCATACCCATCCGGTATATCGACTACGGATATGTCAATACAGCTCTGGATTCGGGGGTCAGCTGACAACTGCATATGAATATTATTCAACTCCCCAACAACTGGTACTTCAGTTTTGTCTAGTTGAGTCACTTTCTTTGTGGTATGCAACGGGACTATACCCAACCTTTGACACACCTTCAATGGCATGACGTTGCTGGAAGCACCAGAATCAATCAAACAATTGTGCAATAGTTTTCCAAATATTCTAACTGATACCAAGAACGGGGCTGGCTCATCTCTCCCCTGATAAAATACGACTGGTTTCTTCTTTTCCTCAATAGGGGTATTCTTCTTTTCATTTCCCTTATCCAATGGAATTTGATTGCCCTGGGCAACCCTCTGTGTCTGTTCTTGTTTTTGTTCTATGGGCAAATTGAATCTAACTCTTCTTTTATGTTCAGTCCTTGGCTTTTCAGGTTCACTTGAAGATCCTTGTACCATCCCCACAAAACCTTGTGACTGCTGCGGGGTTTCCCAAGCGTTAAAAGGCGCGTCAGACACCTCCTCTACCATGTTTGCATTCTACGCGGGACGGGATTGTGTGTTGATTGGAGGGTTCCTTAATGAACTAGGTGCTTCTGGAGACGTGTTCTTTACAGCTGACGTCTCGTATAGACTTCCCAGGATTGTGTCTCTAACTTCTGAGATCTTCATCAATTCATACAAGGGAAGACTGACTTTTATCTTCTTAACTTCCTCTAGCACATAAGAACTTAATCTTTTCGTGTCATCTCTCGGGAGATTGTCCTTTTGAGGACGCTGCATCACATGAATGGGTTGTTGGACCGTTTGCTGACCATTTCTGTTCTGCATCACATTTTGCTGTCTATACTCTGGAGATTCCCTTGGTAAACTTGGATTGTTACTTGCATTCGGATTCGGTGGAGTTGAGAAATTGTTCGGAGGAATCGAGGACGTCAAAGGCTCTTTCTGATGATAAGTCCTCTGATACACCTTGGGTGGTGCTCCTCCGGAAGTTTGAAATGCTTGCACCTCTCTTCTCCCTTCTACCAACACACTATTGTTAAGAGGTGGAAAAACGTAGTTACCCTGCTCATACGGCTCCTCTGAGTAACTGTCTTGAACCTCTGAATACGTCTGAGCCTCTGAATAAACTTGAGCTTCCTCATAAACTTGAGTATCTGGCGCCTCCACGGGACCATTAGCCGAAGCTGGTGGAAATCTGTAATTAGCTTCTGGTGGCGCGTAGTTTTGATATTCAGACACAACATTGACGCTCTCTATGATTAGTGCCTGGTCATATCTTTGCACTGGGACAATTTCATATCCAGTGGTCGGAGGATTTTCAGTACCCTCCGTGCTTTTTACTTCTCCTTTAAAGATATCAGCCGCTACTTGAAACTCATGGCATTGTAACTCTGAGTGCTGACTTGTGTTATGAAGCCGACACCATCCAGACATAGCAGCTTCTGCCAAAAATACTCTGTCCGTGGGACGATTCTCTGGAGGTGGCGGGTTATCTAGCGGTGATGGAACCCCTCCGTTGTTAGGTCCAGTATTCCAGGACCTCTTTTGATACCCTTGGTTATTATTTCGATACCCATGGCTGTTGTCGTGTCCATGTCCTTGATGGGCATCTTGATGGTGTGGAGGGTGATTCTGATATCCTCGATTGGCACCTGGATGTGCCTGATAATTCTTCAACATTGACTGCATTTGATTATTTTGATTTCTGAGGTGAGTTACCTCAGATGACAGCCTTTTCATTTGTTCTACTAATTCTTTCATTTCATCCTTCTCCTCTTGTGTCCTTGTTGCGGGTACTGTATTCTGGAGGTAGACAGGCTGTGTAGCTGGAGTCTGGGATAGAGGTATCCCAGGATGGAGAACCAATTGGTCCGATGGTGGTGTAACATGATAAGCTGGTTGCGGAACTGGATTCAACGCTGGAATTTGCTGATTCCATGCTGGAGTAAGAGTCTGCATATGATTGTTCGTGGTGACCAAGCCAGTGTACAGAGAAGGCCCAGTTATATTTTGTCCCATATTCTGACTTACTTCAACAGCCTTAGCATAGCTTGATTCATATCCGCTGGAATGGGGTGAGCTTGTCTTACAAACATTGCGGTTAATGGGTCTAAGGCTGCATAATAATTTTCCCTTGCATCTGGAACAATGTATGGAGTACGTAGCCTTGTGAGAGCCTTTTGGAATCTATTGTTGAAGGCATGAATAGGCTCTTTGTCCTGTCTTCTTACCTCTGTGAATTGGCGGAAGAGCTCTACTGGGGTGATAGGAATACCGAACTTTCCAATGAATGCCTCTTTCATCTGCTCCCATGTTCTGATGGACCCAACTGGCAAATGTATGAACCAAAAGTGAGCCTCTTCTCCCAAGGAATACGGGAACAATCTGCATGCCACATCTGCGTATGCAATTTGCCTATTTCGTAAATGATCTTCAAACATCTTGATGTGATCCTCAGCAGAACGGTTTGGATCATGGACCTGATACTTCGTGCAGAAATGCTCCGGATTCTTTGGCATATCGTGATAATCTGCAAACTCTAGAGGGGATGGGTTGGTAACTAGCCAAGTAGCACCATTAGGAGCGGGTTGGCCCCCTTGTTGACCTCCTGGTTGAGCCATTGCTTGATTTGGATACCTCCTCTGATATACAATTACTGGAGTTGTAGTAGCCTGAACTGATTGCTGAACAAACACTGGTGTAGTAACTTGAATAGCTTTAGGTTGAGCAAACCTTGAAACACTTGGTGGAGTTCGGAACAAACTTGTAATCTCTTCTCCGCTTTCTTCACTAGACTGAACTTCTTCGTTTGAGAATACTCCTTCGCTTGATTCAACTTCTCTACTCAGACGGACTTCTTTCTTCCTCCTTGCTCGAGTAGGCAACTCTAACTCTACAAAGTTTTTAGATGAGCTTGGCGCGGACCTCAAGATTCTTTTCAACTTGTCGGGTGAGAATGAACTGATTCGATCCAGGATGTAGATGATCACTGTTGGCGAGGAAGAGGAGCGAGTGGATGTCTTTGATCAAGCAAATTCCTTTCAATTGCAACTTGAATTTCAATAGCCTTTTCTTGTTCTTCCTCCAACACGAAGGAAGTTCGCATGTACTGGGCGTAGCTCTCCTTTGTCCTCCAAGCAAGATTGTTCAATCCTGAAAGAATGTCTTCTTGGTCGTCGTTGAATCCCAAGTTAGGCTGCAACACTGGGAATATCTCTCTATGCGGTAGCACCATCTTTACTCATGATAATTTCTTTCTCCGATGAATTTCTTTTGAATGAAAATCCCTTCTTATTTGAATATGACTGCTTCACTGCGAAGAATCCT
>VDFB02237692.1:0-14353 GCA_007258455.2 Sequoia sempervirens | reverse complement strand
TTTGGACCTTTTTGTGTAGGAAATTTCATTATTTACTTTCCCTTTCTATCCTCTTCTTCTTCATCACTGCTATCATTTCCCTTCCTTTTTTAAATAGGCCATCTTTCTATAGGTTGGTAAGCTGGCCTCACTTCAATTGGCCTAGCATCTTGCTCCTGTATGCCCAAATCTGACTCCAAGTTTATCTTTTTGGTCATCAAAGTGCCCATGATTTATTTGAAGTTTCCCATCAAGAAGTCAATTTTCTTATGATATGGACTGAACTCCATCAATGGATCATACTTTGGATCCATTTTGTGCACAATAGCCAATAGATTGTCATAAGCTACCCACTTCTCCTTGTTCAACTCCTGCCTATTTAGGTCAAATTCATTTCTAATCAAATCTTCAGGGAAGTTGAACTCATGCACAAACTTACCACCTTTTATCCTTTTTTCTGAAAAGAGAAAAGAAGCCCTCGGGATCATGATGTCGCTTGGGGCCACACCTCAAATGGTATTCCTCAAAAAAATTCCCAAAATGTATCCATCCTCCCTTTGAAAAAACAAAATCTGACACCACAGTGTAATCCGGGAAGAATGTTCCTTTACCTTTCCCAGTAAGGTTGTCCTCATGGATACAACCAATCTGCCACATGACTTCTGCAAACCCCACTCTTGGTGGCACATTGTACGGAAATATATGAGGGGTCCCCTGAAAACCATACACCCTCAAGACAGTGCTGACTGGATATGGAATGATATCACCTTAGTTATGGAAAACCTTCAATTATGGCTTCCTCCCCTTTGGTCTGAAGAAATCATGCAACTCCTCAGGAATCCTGGGTACACTTACCATCAGCTTGGCTCTTAATCTAGAAGCAAAACAATTTTCAAAATGCACATAACTGGTTTTTTCCCTATTACATGATAAATCTACAATCCATACCTGCACCGGAAATCTTTCTCCATCAACCCACTGCCTTAACTCCATCTTCTTAGAGAATAATTCAGCATTCTTATACAAGAACATATACATTAACATGGAATACCAGAAGAATGGAGTGCCTGTATCATTTTTCTGCAACTTTGACAGCCCTTCATGTATCTTTTCAGCCAATAAAGAAGCAAAATCATAAATTACTAAGAAATTAGGGTATTGTATTTGCACCCCCATAAACATGTAAGAAATAGGCATCATCGTGTTGGGGTGAAAACCCAAAATTTGGCACAATGAGTAAAAGGTAGCCAAGAAATGCTTTGCAAAGCAATTCAGTCTGAAAGGTTCTTAGTCATTAGGGCTAATATGGAATTTTGAACCTCCTGCCCTAGCCAAATGAGGTGGGAGTAACTTAGCTCTGAAAAGTTATTTCGACCTCCCATATTCCTACTTCATCTCTTCAAGATCAATAGGAACCAAGAATGTACTAGGATCACTTAGATCAAAAACCTGTCAGAATTCCTCTATGTTGATGCTTAATAGAACCTTTCCATCATTATCTTGAATCACCCGTGTGACAAGGTCATATCGTGCAGCCACTACCCTAAGCAAGTCTATATTAGGGAACACATTCGGTACCACTAACTTCCCCATATAATACATCCAACCATTAGAAAAGGGGTGGGGAAAATTCCTCTATCCAAACCACAATCTAAACATCTCTAGACCAGTAAGAGGAATCCTAGCATCAGCTATGTTAGAACAATTATATACTAATCCCTCCCCTAGAGTTTTTCCTCACATCAAAACCAACCCCTTCTTCCTATCATTTGTTGACAAGGGCAATTGATCCAGGAAATCATCATATAAGTTTCTACTTAAATAATCAATCTAGCCAGAGTGATGCTTTGTCGGTGCCATCCTGAGTAAACTAGGGCTTCCTTGCTATTTCAAACTTTAAACAAACTAGGGCTTAACAAAATATGAAATTATAGAACAAAACCTTGCTATTTCCCACAATTCAATTAACTTATAGCCCTAAAACAACTATCAACAAGCCCTATGACAAGCACACAGAAAATTTCCCCCAAATTCAAATTCAGAATAACCAAGAGATATAGAAATGAACTCATGGCTTTGTGCTTGCAGAAACCCAAATTCTTGTTGTAATAATTTGTAATTTTGTCCTTGGCTCTGCAAAGATGTTTTGAATGCTTTATGATACCAAAATCAGAAGAAAAATTGCTTTATTTCGATCAAACCCTAGCAGTAGATGTCATGTCCACCATTAAAGCTTACTCACATGCTGCATGAACAGCTTCAATCGCATTCGATGCAGATTCAAATATTGGTCGTTGATCTTTCACCTTGGTCAGATCATCGAACAGTTTCCTTCAAATCAAATAGACATAATCTCCATTGTGGCAACAAGGGGCCCCCCATACCATGTGTTGCCAACAAAATCCACGTGGTGCTCGCCCGTGATATCGCAATCGATAAAAACCTTGCAACTTCTAATCACGTGATGGTGGGAAACTATGGATCTTCAACCATCGGCAATCCAGTTCATCCAACACAGTCACTAGCTTTGTCTTTAACCATCGAGCACCTTTCCTACTGAGATTATAACATCTTCGTTGATTTGAAGCACGTGCATCTCATAAACACTTTAGTAACCCGTTGCATAATGTATTAAAATTAAATAGATGCATCAAAGTATTTTATCATCCCTTCAGCATCACCAGATGAGACACGTGGCACTTTCCCATGATATCACGATCAACCAAGACAGTGTGGTGGGGTCATTGAGGGATGGCGGGGAACGGCTAAGATCAAACGATGATTGATCAACAGTCATGCGAACTTGTCCCTCTACAAAATAAAAACATTTATTAAAGGAATAAGGGGACTTCACTAGGCCAACGACAAACAATGACATAAGTTGTCACTTAAATGAGGGAGCATGAGACCATCCAAGACTTAAGAGAATAAAATTAAACAAAGGAAATAAAATAATAAAACTAAAGGGGGACAGGCCTAGACGAAGCGATGGGACTTAAGATGTTTTAAAAACCCTCAAAGAGGGGGCCATGACCAAATAGATCCTTCTAAGGCAGGAACAATACTAGGGTTTTACATGAAGACGGAAACTAACCTAGGCTTTCCCAAACACCATAGATGACCCGAGACATAAAGCCGAGGGTAAAACTTCGGATCCTCATCGACGATCCCGTCAAATCAAAATCGAAAGATGAACTCGGATCGATCAAAATCAGGATTCAGGGGATCCGGATCATAAGTTCGGATCCAGGCTCGCGAAATCGGCAGATATCGGACAGGATCGGATCAGGATCGATCAAGATCGAATCAAGATCCGGCGTTCGTCAATCAAAGTCGATCGATCCATTTTTTTCGTAGATGTTTGTTCCTCAAGGGCACCTCAACATCACCTATGCTCTCATCATCATAAGAACATGACCCCCCTTCAGCAAGAAAAAATTTCATGCATTTACAAAATTTTCTTCTAATCTTTTGACCTCTAGTTGATCTCCCTCTTTTAGACATACTACATTTCTCACTTTCCTCTTCTCTTCCTGAATTTCCCTCGCTCGAGGAAGACAGATCTAACAAATACCTATTTGGTGGTACCTGGACTCATAAGGATGTTGGATGAATTTCTTTCATGGTGATGTGATCCCAAGGTGACATTATGATTAATCTATCATTTCATCACTAGAATTTCATAAGTTATAAGGTAATCAAGTCTTGATAGATTGCAAGTTATTGTTACTACCATCCAAATGTGTCTATCACAAATCAAATCTACTTAACGTTTTAACTCCCAAACTTTGTAACAAGTGTTAAATGTGACTATGGTCCACCAGTTACACAACCAAGGCCTCAAATGTATTCTCTAATTGTAATCAAAGGACTTTTTCTCTTTGTTAAAGTAAATAAACTTGAAGGGAAACACCACCAAGTGGTTTATTGGACACCTACATGACTAAAAATAGCAAAAAATTTACATTTAATTTCCATATGTCTAAGTGGTTAATGGGGAGGGAGTGTGTACTAGGCCTGGTTAAGTCGTCATAAGTTTATGCTTTGGCAATAAAAAAAAATTAAGTCATCTTAAATATTCCTATGTCTAATTGCTAGGAGACTTTTGGTATGTTTTAAGGTAGGATGATTGATGAAAGAGCCCAAAGATCCTTTCTCCATGGTATCCAGGTACACATAGCAATGGTCTTCTCTTATACGGTTGGACATGATTTAAAGAACTTAGCTAGGAATTATTCATTTAACCTAAGGTTTTCTCATAATGCCATCATTGGAAAAGCATGATCAAATTATTCTATTATGAAGAATTGGTCTATGTGCCTCTAATAATCACTATAGATGTTTGTAAGGATAAAATGACTAAAACCATTAGGTAGGAGAGAATCAACTTTGAGTTCTTCAAAGATTATATTCCTCTATTCATAATTTTTAAGGGTTGTGTGTGGAGGAGGTTATCACTACCAAGAAGGGAGGATACCTTTCCTTGTGATGGAACTTCAAAAAAATTATCTTTGTGTTCCATTTTTATCTTGCCTTATGTCTCTGGTCATCTATGGTGTTTGGGAAAAGCCTAAGGTTGGGGTTTTACCTTTGTCTTCATGTAAAACCCTAGTGTTTATCTTACGCCTTGGGTGGGATCTTTTAGGCCGTTACTTTTTGGGGAGGGTTTTAAAACAAATTAATCCCCATCGCTTCATCTAGGCTGGGCCCCTTTTGATTTATCATTTTATTTCCTTCGCCTGACTTTATTATTTCCTAAGTCTTGGATGGTCTCATGCTCCCTCATTTAAAAAACAACTTATGTCATTGTTTATCATCGTCCTAGTGATGTCCCCTCGTTCTTTGAATAAATGTTTTATATTTTGCAAAGGGACAAGTTTGAGTGACTATAGATCAATTATCATTTGATCTCAGTCATTCCCCACCATCCTGTGATGACCCCACCAAATTGTTTTGGTTCATCTTGATATCATGGGCGAGCACCACATGTCTCATTTAATGAATCCGAAGAGATGATAGAAATACTTTGATACATTTATCTGGTTTTAATACATTATGTAGCGGGTTACTAAAGCATTTATGAGATGCATGTGTTTCAAATCAACAGAGATGTTATAATCTCGGTAAGGACGGTGCTTGATGGTTAATGAAAAAGCTAGTGACTGTGTTGAACGAACAGGATTACCAATGGTTGAGATCCACGGTTGCCTGCCATTGCGTGATCAGAAGTTGCGAGATCTTTATCGATCGCGATATCATAGGCGAGTGCCATGAGGATTTCCTTGGCAACGCATAGTATGGTGGGCCCTTATTGCCATGATGGAGATCGTGTTAGTTTTTTTTTAAGGAAGTTGTTTGATCATTTGACCAAAGTGAAGGATCGACGGCTAGTATTTGAATCTACATCAAATGCGATTACAAGGTTCTATTCTATAATTTCATATCTTTGTTTAGCCCTCCTAGAGAACTAAAAACTCAAGATTACAGCTGCCCTCCTAGAGAACTAAGTGTTGAAGAGAGCCAAGATATAGACACAAGACAAATGGCATATAGGTCATTTGTAGCAGACAATGAATTTTGATATACAAAGACTTAGATGCATGTATTTTGATGGAGTAAATGAAGATATCTAAGTTGTGGATTAATATTTTCATATCAGATGTTTGTTAAATTTATGCAATTATTTGATTGTCTCCATTCTGATGCTTCTCTATTGTTTAAATTGATATAACAAGTTTATACTCAATTTATCATTGTACATTTGCTATATATGTGTGATCTAGTTATTCGGTTCTCTAAAGTAGGGATTAAAATCTTTTAATCAACCACAGCAATTGGGAAGTGCTACTTGGATTAATAAGAAGAATCAAATAACTAGAATTGTCATTCTATCTCAAGAAGAGTTTGTCAATTATTCACTTGCACGTTTACACAATTTGTAAACAATTTTTGTGCCTGACAGTTTGAATTATTGTTATTACTGAAATCCACATTTGCAGATATTCATTAGACTCCATATACCCAATAAGGCACTGATCTCCCCTTGTATTCTTTTATAATTTTTATTATTCTTATTTATTTTGCAGTTACATTTACAAATACACATACATATGCATTTACTATTTTCATTTATTTCTCATGTAGTTTAATAGTTTGATCTATTTCATATTATATGTGTTGAAGACTTTAGAATTTCAATTACATTAATTTATGGATATGTTGTATCTATAACACTACAAAACCATATGCTCTTTGCATTTACACTTGCATTTAGAAATACACATTTATATACATAGATATAGATTTCTTTAATGATATGTTGCATTTATTGTTCTAGGAGAGCATCTAGTAATTGCATTTACATTTACATTTAAAAATACATATACATAGATAGATACATACATATATATATATATGTGTGTGTGTATGTATATCATTTATATTCAGTGTTTAGAAACAACCCATTAGGTCTGCACATGGATAAAAATTCATAAAATCAGATCTCCCATGCATATTTTGTTGAAACCTAGGCTTGAACCTCTCATTTCACATGTTTTTCTTCACAAAACTCTTGAGGACAGCAGCTATACCTTCTTTATTTCTCATCCTACAATTACAACAATATCCATGGGGCCTCTTACACAAGCTACAGTAATCACAAAAAGTGTAAGAGCCCCTTTATATCATGTTTGGACTACAAAACCCTCAAAAACAAGGTAACCGGGTTGTATGCAAATAAATGAAGCTTTCTAACTCAAATCAATGCCTTAAGCCCTCAAATCAGATTCAAATCAAATCTAACACATATCTTCATGACCTGGAATTGATTTCACATCAAAATATGGTTGCATGTGACCGTACAGTGCTGCATAATAGGAAAAATATAGAAATTTTGAAGAAAAACATAGATTTTCGAATGTCAAGAGCTTGTATTTTAAATCCTCAACCAACAACAGCCATTACAATGATCACTTTATGCCTTTTAAAGGCCTTTACATCAACCACTGAACAACCACCTCTACAACTGACTTTTTAATCTTTTATGATCACATGAAACATAAAACACACTAATTTCAAGGTTGTTAACATCACTATTGAAATGTTTTAATTTTTTGACCTTTCAAACATTAAAAAGTACATCATTAAATTAATTATGTAATGGCATAAAAATTAAAAACATCATGAATTAATTATGTAACCACATAAGTCAAATATAATTCTATCAAGAAATTAATATCAAATAGATAATATAATCACATAACTCATATATTTCAATGTCATTGATCTTCTTCTTTATCCAACTCTTTGTTTGTATCATCTTATCTAGATTCGACATTGTAAGGATTGGTCATATCATCATCGTCATCATTGATATCAGTTTTGATAATGTCATCATCCACACAGATATCATCTTCATGAACATTAACTCCTACATCATCTTGATCTAGTTCCTCCTCTTTGACATCTTCGCCAAGGACATCATCAACTAATTGTTGATCATGATCATCATCTACATCATCTTCTAGTTCTTCAGTATCTTCTTCTTCCACCACATTATACTTTACCATCCTTCCTCTTGGATCATGTTTAACAATAAATGACCAACCTGGTTTACCTGGAACCTCTAAGTAAAATACCTGCTCACATTGGCTTGGAAGAACATAGGGCTCATTTCTAGCTCACTCAATCAACCTTGTATTAACCATGGTAAATTCATTATCATGTTCAATAACAGTTCTCTCGGGATGATTTTCATTCAATTGTAGCCTATACCATAGGACAGCAAACATAATTAATCTGAAGAACTTAAAGTCACTCAAGTATATCATCCAAAATCTCATAGTATCAATTTTCTAAGACTTCTGGATGTATGTCACTTCTAGATGAAACATTAGTAACCTGAAAGACTACAGTTATACTAGAATCACAAGTTTTCTTCATGTCATCCAACATTTTGATTCAAAATTTAAGACCATTGCACCACATAGCCTTGTGGTGTTTCACCTACAATATATCAAACATGTAAAAATTATTGCAATATCGTCAGTTGATAAACATATTTATTCTTGGCCGAATGTATGCAAAGAAAACAATCTCAAGATATATATACACCAATATACTTGAAAATAATTAAATAATATGGTGATTAATATATTTATACATACCTGTTTATCTCTTAAACCATATGCTAAATCAATTTCCCTTTGTGTAACATTGGAATTTCCATTACGATGAGCTTCTTTAACCAATGAAGCCACACCTTCCCATGTTAATGCGCGACCAGATTGTTGACATTGTTCAATCCATACCTTCATCAATCAAAATTTTTCGCGTGATACAAATGTAGTGCATCCCACTCGACCAATTGTATCAAAAAATTAAAATTCACAAGCGATGTATAATTAGTTAAATACCACAATATACGACCTTAATTTATAATTGATGTATATTAAAGATTAAAAATTAAATAAGTACAATATACATAAAAACCATATGTAAAATGTATTCCAATTAATCTCCATGACCATCTTATAATTACCTCTCACTTTCCTCAATCTACCTTTCCCCATCAGGTACTCCCCTTTGAATTTGTTAATGGAGTTGGGATCCCAAATGCGATCTACATGGATCTTTGCTACAAAAGTAGGAAGATATTCATTAATGTACACCACGGTCTGGTATACCATATATCCCTCCACCATAGAACCCTCAGGATGTGTTCTTTGTCTAACCAAAGCCTTCAAAAATTTCAAGTGTCTCTCAACCATCCACATTGACCTTGTGTGTATAGGTCCACACAATTCAATCTCCTCAACTTGGTGTATGAGGTAGTGTTCTTCTGCATTGAAAATGTCGAAGGTAAACACTTTTGCATTTCACACATTAGATGAGGAATTTTTTTCTTCCAATACTTTATATCTTCTTTATGGATTTTTTTAGATGGCATCCATCTACAAGTGATTCAAGGCGCAAATATTATAACGAGATTTAACAAAAATATACAGTATATTACATAAAAATTAAAACAAATGGCAATTATAAGATGTATACAATGAATTGAACAAATATCGCTACTTACCTCATGTATTTTCCAAGATCATATATAACTTGCTTGACATTGTTGTCAAAGTTGTCTGGGAGAGATAGAGGTAGAACGTACTGCAACAATTATAAAATGATCTTTTCATTATTTTTTCAAAAGTAGTAAACATAATACACTGAAAAGTACATGTATTATACAAGTGTATATAATATACCAGAATAATTACATTAATGAAGGTATGACAATCATGCGTTTTCATCCTTGACCCAAATTCACCTATCTTTGTTATTATATGGTTTATGTTCACAGCAAATCCTGTGGGAAATCGAATTTTTCGTATGACTTCTTTTATAGCATTGCTTTGTTGCTCTGTTAATAACCAAGGAAGGGCACTTATATTAATTTGGTCTCCATCGCTATTTAATTGAATGAAATTTTTCATTGCATGATTGGCTTCCTGAATGTCACTACAAATTTTGACAATTTTTTCTTTGTCATGCCTTCCATCCAATATTTTTCATAACGTTTCTGTTATATTCTTTCTGATATGCATTGTATCAAACAAATGCACAATTTGTAGCTGCTCATAATAGGGAAACCTACTAAATTGTCTGGGATAACTTTCTAGTCCCTGTGGAAGTCAGTCATTAATACCTTGACGACCTTCGTGAAGCATATAAGTTAAACAAATTAACAACGACAATCATTGTCAATTATAGCATGAGTAAACAAAACACAATATAAAAATATAAATTCAAAACATATCATATATGATAGATAAACAATTTGATCTAATGTATAACCTTGATGATTAATTCTATTATATTCCAAGTTCCATAGGTGAGGTGTCATTCTTCGTGGTTTTAATGTAGTCTCTTCTTTCCCATTGAAAAGATGTTTTTCAGTAGTTCGATACTTATGATTTCTATGGAGGAAGTGCCTATACTCATCAAACACCTGCTTTCCTAAACTTGTTGAATGATGAGATTTCATCTTTGGACCACAAATTGGACATTCAAATTTTTACTTTTGTTTGAAGACCTGCAAGATCATATATATTGGATTAAAAATATATGTCAATTTTTATAATTATATATAATGAATAGATTATTTTAAAAACATGCATGATATCTACTTCATAAAATTAAATATTGTTAAAGTGCAATCGAACGTTATAACATACCACAAAAATGTGTTAGCCTTGGGGCATCATGAATTGTCCATACAAACATTGCATGGAATTGAAATTGTCTTTGTCCTATTGGTCTAGAGACGTCATACATAGTGACACCATTCGATAACTTTAGTAACTCGTCGATAGGAGGCTCGATATATACACTCATATCTTTAACTCGGTACTTACCTAGTTGAATGAACATAAACATTACATAATTATTATAACCATTTTACTGCAATATATATAAATTAATGTACATGACTATTGAATGAAAAAAAAAAGTCATTATGCAACAAATAAGACAAATGAGATGCTACTACGTTAAAGAAAATTGATGTAAACAAATACCTGGAACAATCATCGACAACATTATGTGCATCCTCTTTATTGACATCCATGGAGAAATGTTATTGTTGATAACAAAAACAAGCCACATCAAGTAAATAGATCTCAGCTCTCCAAATGGATTGACAATGTTCGCTCCCAATGAAAGTCTAAGATTACGAGGTTCTTCTTTAAAGTGTGGCCATTTTTCCTCCATGTCCCTAAATGAATAACCATATGCAGGCATTCGAAGAATGTCATCTCCACTTCTATTATGTGCATGGTAATCCATAAATTGCACTAAGCTTTTGCACCTAATTAATCATTGCATACATGGAATAATGGAAATATAATGAAGAACCTTGTGAGGCACCTTTTTTGTTAGTTGATCTGTTCAATATCTACTGATATGACATTTTTGGAATTTTGTTGCAAATTCATGTTGTTTATGATATATAATATGATCATTGGGACATGCATCTATTCCTTGATACTCCATTCCAATATCTTTCATAATGCCAGATAAATCTCGGTATGAGGGAGGTAAAATACTTGATGGTGGTAACAAAAATTCACCAATCAATCTACAAAAAAAAAAAATTGTTAATATAAAGAATATTAATGGTACATATTTCATCCTTTATTTACTAGTGATGAACTAACAACAATTAAAATAGATCAAAAAATATGACATATATGACATACCTTAACATCCGTGAGATTGCTATGTTTGATAAACCATTCATAACCTTCAAGTTCAATAGCAACAATACAGCAGAGAGAAGAGTTGTTTGGGAGCCTTCATAAAGGGGCACATATGCCTTCTTAAATATAGGTAAATCATGAACATCATCAAAGTCATCTTGATCATCATGATCAGCTCTACCGCTAAATGTGTCATGAATCAATATATCTGTACTATCATCTTCAACTGTGTTTTCTGGCGCATGATCATCTTCTTCCATAGGATCATTAACTTCATCTTCGATATTCACAGCTCCATGTTCATCCGCTTGCAAAACCACATTCTTTGGGCCGTGATAATCCATATTATGTGCCCTAGGGCGCCCCACCTTTATAATAATGATAGACATAAATAAACCGTGATCATGATCAAGTGATTATATATATATAATGTTAAAATGATATAAACATTTACAAATTTAATCAATATAAACACATATAATGAACAACTTACCAATGGACAATAATCATGCCTTCCTTCAACGTGACCATGTTGCCTACAATGTTTCTTAGTTGTTGTGATTAAAATTCATCTCTTCTTTAAGCCCTTGCAATTATTGCAAGGACAATAACATTTCCCATCACCCTTTCTTTTCAATCTAGCCCACAATCTATCAAGTGTCTCTTCATTTTGTTCTGGACTAATATTATCTGACATAATTTTTCTTTACCAAGCTTGTCTATTTAGATCTTCAAAAAATATCAAACTCACACTCCAATAATTTTCATTCATAGACAGGTAACAAAATCTAATAGTTCCAATATTTTACACCAAAAAAATTTGGCATGCAACCACCCTTGCAATAAAGAAGATAATCTGAAGCTAATGACCCCAAAAAACATTTTAAAATGCTAATTCCAAAACTTATTAAATTTTGATTTTACTATGATTTTCAACCGTTAGACTCCTAAAATTAGAATATTGAACTTGATTGCAAACTTCTTACAATGATGGAGGTAACGAGCTAGTAAGAGCAAGTGACTCATTCCTAAGGAGCAACAAGTCAGAATCATCATTGCTAATGTCAATACGGATTTATCCTTTTAGTTAAAGATACAATGTGTCATTTCTTATGACAAGCTTATCCCTAGGGCCCTCAACATTGAGAGAGCCCTAATCGCACAAGGAAGCACACAATAACTAGTAGAATTTGAAAAATAAATGACTAGGTGACTAAAAAATTTAGTCACAACAACTAAAAATGACTAAATTTTTCTCATTTTTTGCAACTCAGCTATAAATGAGTAAATAAATTACTAGTTTAGTTGTTGATTAAAAATTATTTAGTCACACAAATAAAAATGACTAAATAGTTAGTCATTTATTTAGTCACAATCTATTTGAATAAATTATTTAAGGAATCAAGAATATAGCCCGCCAAAATACTCTAAAACTTTAATAAACATACCCTAAAACTTTTGTCAAAATTTTATTTTCAAGCGTAGCCCACCAGAATGGAGTTTTCATTTTAATAAACATACTGTAAAACCTTCGTCAAAACATTATTTTCAAGCATAGAATGCCAAAATGGAGAAGTGTTTCAGTAAAGAATGACAAAGAATGGTGAGGAGATGTGCGTGAAAGGAGGCATAGGATTCATTGCTGCTTATCTCATTCTTGCTCTGCTCAACAAATCTTACATTGTTCCCACTACTATTTGTAATCTAGGTATTTACTTGACATATATTTGCATAATCTCAAATTCCTTTAGAGGCTTTTGAAGTATCAATGTATCTTATATAGGGTTTAGAATGATTTCTTTTAATTAAATAAATGATGTATTTCCCTATAATTAGTTAATGTGGAGATCTCCTAAATCTTCCCCAACACACTATTCTCTTTAGCACTGTATTCATTACTCCAGCTACTAGGTTTTTGCATGTGACATCTTTAATATCTTCATGACCATGGATTTTAAATAGATCTCAGTCTTTGTTTTAATCCTTTTCATGGTAACCATTGAGTTCCATAATCCACCTTCAATCTCTTCTAAGAATGTTGTCTTAAGCTAGACTGCATAGTATGCATATAAAGCAAGTCCTTCATACCTGCCATTGTTCCAAACCACCACTCACTGTCTTACTTAAAATGTTGCCTCAATAAGCAAAATAGCATGTTTTAAAATCATGGTTTCCAATGATTGACCATTAAAGTCACCACTTTCATCAAGATACAATGATATTTTTGTCTTCAAACTCAAGGCATTATGCAAGATAACATTGTGAATTGGTTGTTATGTACGATTTGATTTTCTTGCACATTTACTACTTTGCTAACTTCCTTTAAGACTAGGTATTGCACCCTTAGCTGCAATCTCAAACAGCTCACTCACTATCACTTGAAGATTCCTTTCATGAGCATCCTTCTATAAAATCAAACTATGCCCTATAGACTGCCTACTTACTACAGGGGACTCATTGTTTCATGGTATTGTAGTTCTTAAGATCCTTCAACCTTATTGACACTACTTCACAGCCCACAAGGTATTATTCACTAATTTCCCATCTTTGGTGAGTCTCAAACACGCTCAAACATGTATACTACCTCCATTATACATTAATGGCTAAGAAGAAACATTGAACCTATGATTACCACTATTACTTCATTTGATACTATTCTCCAATTGCATTCCTTTGTCTAACACTCACTACCAAAAGTATTTGAAACCCTTTAAGGTTAGTGGAAAATCACCTAAAATCTCCACTTTTCTATGCAAGGTTTGAGATTTATTATCTTGTCACTGCTCAGCCTCTTTTTGACTGTCACATCTCAAGTGACTATCATTCTTCTTACCATAGATTGCATTTATAAATGTCACTGGCTTACAGTGTGCTTGTTATTGGCTACAATCTTTAGATTGCAAAATTTTGTTATTAGCTACAATGTCTCAATCTTTCTGGTATTGCAACCTCACTAATCCAATAGAGTTATTGTTTATGTTTCTACGGAGGCATAGGGTTTGTACCCTAATCATTCTCTTACCAATGCTTCTATTGGTATTAAAAAACAACCTTAAATCTTGGGTCAGAAAATTAGTTGTCTTGACAAAGTTGTGGTATGATCTTGGATTGTATCCTAGAGTGTG